>OZ025298.1:174992994-175135994 GCA_964019185.1 Maratus speculifer
GCGTTTTATTTGCGATATTTGGGGAAATTGCTGTTTTTCCGCGATCCGTTCAAGAAATTCGCATTTTCAGCGATCTTTTGACAAAGTTCTTTGACAAAAACATTGACGAAATCGTCGTTTTTCAACGAAATGTGTGCTTTTTTGGCGATCCTTTCACAACATTTGCATCCGAATTTTCTAATAAGCTGGGCCTGCAAAAATATTGAACGAGCCATATAGGCTGGGTCAGATCGATAAAAAAATTGTACAGGCCTACTAGCCCGTTATAAAACTTTTAGCGAGAACGATAAAACCTGAAATATTTTCAATGAATATGACATTAATGCGAATAAGGATAAGTGTGCGTTACGAGTCGATACTAGTTTGATAACATCAATACAGAAATGCAATTTGTACAGTGTAGAGATCTTAATTGGACAGTTTGTGTCTAACCTGGGATTAATAATTTCTTAGCAGGCTTGAGCCGAGCCGAAATCAGGCTTGCGTTGTTTTTCTACATGTAGTCGAGATGGGCTAGAACTAGACTTAATTGCTCTCAAAATGTGAACAACAGACAGCATGATTTGTAAAAGTATTGCTAATAGCGATAAAAAACTTACGTATATTTATCTTTGCAAATATACCTTTTGGTGGTTCTTAAAATCACTTCTCGACAATGTGAAAGTTTGACACATTTTCTCATTAACTTTTAACTTTAAAGGTATAAAATTGACAACCCTGCCTATTGAAGGGATTAGGAATCGAATAGCGTTTTCCATTTTTGGTAGGTAAGATACTTGCATATACTTGTTGAGATACGCTGTATTTCCAAATGTGACCGGCCACTTGTGATTTTAGACTTTTTGTTAAATATCTAGAATAATATATGAGGAATTATTCTGAAAATCCAAGTGTTTAAACAGAATAGTACAAGTGAAATATATTTCCGTGAAGAATTTTTTTTTTCTTCAAAATTCCATTGGGGACTGTCATGCAACCATTCTCCTCCCAACCTCTTTTATTAAAAGAAATGAATAAAAACGAAGTGAAGAGACCAGCGGCCTCACCTAGAATTGAAGAAAAATGAAGCGAGGAGCGCGGGAAAATGCTCGGGTAGGTGTGTTGGAGTGTTGAGATGTTGGTAGGGTGTGTGGAACACCCGAGTAAAGTTTTCATTTAGAAAGCTAAGGAATATTTTGGTAATAATCTTTAAATAATTCATCTTGTATATATCCATTTCGTGTATATAGATTCATTTCCTGTACATAATCCAGCATATTAAAAAAAAATTAGTAATAATCCAGCATCTTTAGTTCAGCTAACGGTCACTCAGACATCACAGGGACCATTAACAAATTGAAAAAGAACAAAGATCTTTTGCATAATCCTGTCACAACTAAAGTAACAAAAGCGTCTAAACTGCAGATTATGATTAAATGTAATCTTAATCTGCATTATGGTTAAATAATTATTCTTATTGTAATAAATTATGTTCATTTTTATGAGGATATCATGCATACTCATTAGAGATGGGCATTATTTAACGTATTAGGATAAATAACAATGTTATTGTTATACAGCTCATTATATATGAGGACCTCAGACGCCAAGGGGTACAAGTGACATAATTTAGATTTCGAGTAAATTGAGTTCAAAGTTAAACATCAACTGTAATTGAATGAATGGAGATAGGACACTTTTGCTTATTTCTTAATGTTCTTTGAACTCTTATTTCAGTGGCTGTTTAGAAAAACAGCTGATTAAATTTTGTTTTAAATGTATAACTAAGCAATATTTATCAGCATTCGGCACTTGTACCCTTTGGCTTCCAAGCAATAATGAAACCTGCTTGGAAGCCAAAGGGTACAAGTGCCGAATTAATACAAGAAAAAAAAAATATGAAATAAAAAGATAAATTTGTAAAAAATGAACAATGTTGATATAAATAAATTAATACAGAAAACTTTGTTTTAATAAAAGTTCTAAAAAGAAAAAATTATGAAATAAAAAAATGAAGATACGAAAAATTTAAGATCAATGTTGATACACTTGAATGAAACAACAAACTTTATTATAACATAAGATTTAAAATTTTATTATAAGTTTTGAAAAAATTGAAATTTTCTAACACTGTCTAACAAAGATAAAAATGTGAATATATTTTCAGTTTGTTTGTCTGTCTGTTTGGCCATTCGGCCGTTTATCGGCGTTCTAACTCTTGTAAATATATTCGAATTGCGCTGAATTTTTTGGAAATTATTTACGCTTATCCTTGCACGAACCCATTTTCAAATAAAGTTTATAGTATGATTAATTTATTTACAGTGTCAGTCAAAAGTTTTTCGTTTCATTACAGACTACATGCACATAGCCAGGGGGGGGGGAGTGCCCGGGCACCCCCCCCCCGCTCGCGCAGATCCAAGATTGATTATTTTAAAAAATCAAAATTTATAAAAGAAAAATGTAAGCAAAGTTAGTTCAATTAGTTAATCAAAACTAGCAGTCTATGTTTTGATATGTGATAAAAGAAGAGACCTTGATTCTTTCTTTTTTTCTTTTTAAGAAAATTATTTTATTCATCTTTTTTTAAAATTGAATATTTACTAGAATCTGTATTAATCACAGTAAATCAAAAAAGTTGGTTTTTTAACACCTTTCTATTGCATGCATATTTCCATAAAAAAATTAGAGTAAATTCTCGACAAGCATAGAAACTACTATTTATATATTTCCTTTTGTTATCTAAAGTCTAGATAGGAGCAAAAAAAAATTGAAAGGAAATACAGATGTGAAACGATAATTCCACTATGTGATTTGCCTGGAGAACGGAGGGGGTGGAAGATTGTACAAATTAGAGATGAGACAGGCTCAACCCCAGCACGAAAGCCCGAGCCCAAACCCGGGTCCGAAGAGGGCACGGGCCCGGGGGGGGGGGTGTCGGGCTCTATTTTCATTTTAGTGTTCGGGCCCGGGGTGGAGGGCTCGGGCTCATTCTTTCTGAAAATTAAAAAACATTTATGTGTTGAAGAAATTGAAAGAACTACTATTTTCCTTTTAAAATTATTTGTTCTTTTTCAAGTCATTTCAGTGTTATTTTGATTAAAACGAAAGAAAAATAAAAATATTTTTTTATATGTATTTCAATAGTTGATTGTTGCTTCAAAAGAAAATTTGTGATGTATGGAGATTTATGTCTACTGCATTTCCGTCGACGATTAATTGATAAGGCGCCTATCAAAATAATCATAAATAATGAATTAACTTCTGGTTGGATTTTCGTTTGAAGCAGAGGATATTTTTTAATTCGATCGTTTATTTATTTATTTTGTTAGAGAATGATTTCTTCGTTTTTGATGCAGATTAAATGCTTGAGGTTTGCAAATTATTTGATTGTGCACGAATCATAATCGTTCTTCATATGATAACAGCATTGTGATTTTTTTTTCTGTTTGTCATCATGAATTTTGCTTATGCTGAAGATTTCCCTTTGTAAGTAAACATATTTTACATGTTATTCCGATTGAAAACATTCGATTAATGTTTCTTCTTTTCTTATAAAAACAACGGAACTTTAATATAACTGTATCAATGTTTTAATTTGCGTTGATTTTAAGGTTCTCGTCAGTCATGGGAAATTGTTAAGAGAAATGAATTGATTATAGATAAATGTACAGGGATGTAGTGGAGGGTGTACTGGGATTATACGCCGTATACCTTCTGGATTTTTTTAAGGAACACCGTATAACCTTCTGTTTCTCATGAAGCCCATAGGATGTACTCTCTAGACTGTGCCTTGAGCATATACCCTCTGTGTCCATCGTGTAATCTGTGGGTTTTTAGCTAACAGGCTATCATAGCCTGAGAGCTTATGTGCCCGTCCGTTCTGTATGCACGTTCGTACGTGCGTTCGTGCGTAACGCGATAACTCAAGATAAAAATATCGGATCCACTTGAAATTTTGTATGTAGGTATATCCTGACAAGGCGCTTCCCTGATTAGTTTTTGGAGTTCATTCGATATGTATAAGAGGGGGAACGGGGGGCTCATGCCCCTCCCCTTAATTGATATGAATGGGTTTTTCATTCAGAATTAGCAGTTTTCGTTCAAAATTTAGATTAAGATCATTCTGATGAGGCGATTCCGTGACTGTTATTAGGTGTTCATTGAATAAGTATAAACAGGGGGAACGGGGGCTGTAATGCCCCCCCCCCTTAATTTATATAAATGGGTTTTTCAAGCAGAATTTTCAGATTTCGTTCAAATCTCTGAATAGTTTTGGAAGTTTAATAGTTAAGTATAAATGAGGGGGATAACTCCTTTTAAATTATATAAATGCTGAATGGGTTTTTATTAAGAATTATCTCATTTGCTCTGAATTTTGGATATAGATTTTTTATATGATAAAGCTGTCTTTGATAGTATAGGAGGTACAATGATTAAGTATAAAAAAAGAGGAAAGGGGAGAGCTGTTTCCCCTTCTTAATTTTTTTTCGAACGGAATTAACCCTTGAAAATATAAGGCTTTAATGTACAATTAGTATTTGTAGCCTGTGAGCTCAATGCCATCAGTTTAACTGGGCAGTATTCTTTATTTACGACTATACCCCTGAAGATGTACTCTTTTTATGGGAAATTGGAAACGTTTTTTGATTCTTCAGCATACAAATAGTAATTTCTATAAACACTATCCATTTATTCATTGCAATTCTTTAATATGTCCATTAAATTTTCTTCTTAAAGGGCAAAGAAATATGGGAATCATTTTAGGTATAAAGGATATTTTTATTTGATACCAAATTGCTCTTTTCATAAGCTTGAATTTAAATTTTTATTTAATAGTAAATTTTATAAGAAATTTTTTTTAAAATGGGATATCACATTTGAAACAATTTTTAAATATCATTAACCTTCCGTCTACCAGACAAAACACCCATTTATCTACGGCAACACCTAATTTTAATTCCAAACTTGCAAACGGCACCAGTAATATTTTAATATAATTTTGCTTTTACAATGAAAGCTTAAATTAAGGAATTCATAATATCTAGACAAGTCCTTTATAAATTCCGGTGTCAATCGACAATTTCTCATTTTACCATTGACACCAGAAATATTGCTGTCGGGTCCAATGGACCCGTCTGGTAGACGGAAGGTTAAATCTTTTATTTATTTATTTTTGTATACTTTTTGTATCAGGCTCGGATGGGCCCGGGCTCCAATGTACAAAAAATCTTTCGGGCGCGGGTTTCAAAAATCGAGCCCGAACTCATCTCTAGTACAAATCTGTGCTTCCTCTGAAAATAAGAAATGATGCTACGCAAAATTCAAATTAATATGGAGGTTGGTTTGTTGGTTTGCTAAATTTCGTTTTTTGGGATCATATTTTGACATTCGTACGAACTCTTTTTTTTTTTTTTTTTTTTTTTTTTTTTCGGGAAAATTTTATTTATTCATGAGTAGAAAATATAAAAGCTATTTTTCACTTTAAATTGCATACTACAAGTTACTTTAATGCTACTTTGATCAAAATGACGGGGGGAAACTAAAGTCGTGCTTATTTATTTTAGTATTACATTGCTGTTTGAAATGAAAACTTGTGATAATTACATAGATTTATGTTTACGGATATCTTTATTTTATATCTATCATGTTTTATCTATGTTTATATATCTTTTTCTTATCCATTAGCAGCGTCGTGCGAAAGGGGGAGCGTAGGGGGCAGCTGCCCCGGTGTGGAACTTTAGGGGGCGCCAAATTTATACTACCAACGTCATTTTTGGCCTATTACAAGAAAAAGTTGGGTGGAGGGGGCGCCAAATTGTATCTTTGCCCCGGGCGCAGCTTTCTCTTCGCACGCCCCTGTCCATTAGATTTAGTTTTAAGCAACTTCTCATCCTTCTTCACTCAATGAAAAATTGCGTTTGTGTCTTTTTTAAAAGAAGTTCCACACAATTATACCTTCCGTAAAAAACCTGTCTAAAACGGAAAATTGATAGTTTTTATGAGGTTCCGTTTTAATAGGTTTTGTTACGTAAGATGTTGTTTGTACCCAACATGTTCAGGTTAAAAAACTTGGGCACCCCCCCGTTTAAAAGGCTGGCTACGCCTATGTGATTATGGGGGGGGGGGGGGGGAATCATTTCAAATGAATTTTAAAGGTGTTACACCCTGTCAAATATATTAAGATTTATATTTATCTACGAAGTTCATTAAAATATGCATTCTGTAAAATATGTGGTGAAAATAAAAGCTAATATTCATTTACAGGGCCACACAAAAGAATTCAATTACATAATGGGAAAGTGGTAATTGTTTGCAACATATTTTAATTATATTAAACTTTTTATGTATAGTAAAATTGATATATGTCCATAAAATTTAATATAAATTATATCGCACATAACATGAAGTTCACAGCATTTATAGGGACACACAAAAGATTTGAAATAGTATATTCTATTCAAAATACTGTACATTATCGATATGTTGATGGATGGATGAAATGCTTTCTTAATTATGATATGCGCTTTTAAGTTTCACTAAATTTATACATATTACATGGTATGTATAAATGCTATATTTGATATACAGGGCTACACAAAAGATCTGGTAAAGGTTACTGAATATGAGTATAATTTACTTAAAGATTGTTTTAAGATAAGTTATGTATTTTTATGATGAATTTCATTCAGTTTTCTCAGAAATGTTTGTAAAATACATATAAAATGATGTACAGGGCAACACACAGAATTGGATACATGGTCATCTATGGTTGATAATTTCTTGAAATATTATTTCAGTAGTCTTAAGAATGTTTTACTTGGAACTAAATTTTAGCTAAATACTGGCGTATGTATACTACAGGTTCTAGGTAAACTCCAGGGATGAACAAAAGTATGCAAGTATGTTTCCATCTATTAGTACAAAATGCTGAAAGAGAAATTTCAAACTGTTACGCATTTTCTTCTTAAATTAGTTTTTTCTATTATACAGTATATATATAACCGACAGATCAAACACAGGGCTGTTCAAAAGTATTAAAATACATACTTTTCTATGGACAATAAAACTTTATTACCTTAAATTGCGAAATTTTTTTTAAGATTTCAGAAAATCTTGGAAAGTGTTTCAGAATCTATGTTTAATGTTTGATTTTTCTTACTTGTTAACAGTTTGCATTTATTTAATGTAATACTTAATGCATAAAAATCAAATTTTAAACAGAAAAAAAACTGACGAAAAGTATTTTGAAAAAAGACATACAACTCCAGTTCATAAGATTTAAAACGTCATACGGTATAAATAATTTTAAACTGTGATTGGTACAAATTGGCATATGATTGTGTTTTTGTACCAATCGACGTTTAAAAATGATCAAATTCCTAGGGCGTTTTAAGAGTCATGAACTAGCCTTGCCTGTCGTTGGTCGCGTTTCAGCTGTATAGACGTTAATGAATACACCTGCACTTATACCCCTTGGCCTCCACGCGTTTCACGGTTTCAGGAAAAAGGTTAAGTAACTGACTCCTAAAAGTCAGTGCATAATTAAAAAAATCACTCATAACTCTTTACCTACAAATAAATAGACTTATTTCCAGATAGCCTGCGCACTTAACTCGTTTTTTTCAATTTTGTCACTTATACCCCTTGGCTTTTGGGCCCCTCATATATAAAAACCCTCCGTGTATAACGATTCCGGGCTCAACCCATCCACGAGAAAAACACTTATTGTGACCAATGACAAATTCCATTGTGAAAAGTTATCACCGATTTTAAAGGCTATCAATTTTTCGTCCAATGCAAACGTTCCAGAGTCGTAATGGAGCGTTCTCATTTGTCAGATTTACAGTTTGAGCTGTAAATGACGTCGCTACATTTTACTGTGCTTTGAAATCTTTTCCCTATTTCAAACACAATATTCACACTGCTAAAAATTTGACTCATTTGCTGCAGCATCACTCCACCGCTTTTATAGAAAACGATTAATTTGCTGTGTTATGGAGCATTCTCATTGATCATAAAAGAGACATTCTATAAAAGCTGTGGAGTGACGCTGCAATAGAATACACTGTAAGTAACAAACACAAAGTAACCGTTTTGTATAAAGCGTTGGAGTGATGTTGCAGCAACTGTTAAAAATTTGACCCATTTACTGTAGCATCACTCCACTCCTTTTATATAAAGCGGCTACTTTACTGTGATATGGAGGATTCTCATTGGTCATAAAAGAGATGTTCTATAAAAGCTGTGGAGTGACGCTGCAACAAATGGGTCAAATTTTTAACAGTGTAATACTGTAAGCGTAATTTTTTTCCGAGCACCTTCGTCGTTCCAAGCCCAAGCTCGCACTCTGAGTTGTTGCTCTCGGCACTGTTTTCACGTAACTTGGCGATAACCCCATTTGGCGAAAAATACTTCGCTCGTAAGTGAATGAGTAAACCAAAAACCTAACCTACTCATTCTTATTCTTCTTTCATTCTTATCCTCGTGGTCGTGGTCTTGTGCTCTTGTGTGTAAAAACTTTTAAAGTGTACAGCTTTCAGTAAGACACGTTCCATCCAATCCAATGCTGCGAGAGAAAAGTTACTTTGTACTCGGTTCGGAAAGAAATCAAACTCGATGGAAGCATCTATCGCTACGCCAAGTATGATTATCGCCAAGTTACATGAAAACAGTGCCGAGAGCAACAACCAATCAGAGTGCGAGCTTGGGTTTGGAACGACGAAGGTGCTCGGAAAAAAAATTTCGTATACTGTAATCATGCGCAATCATTTCTATAAAAGCTGTGTAATGACGATGCAGCAAAACAGTCAAATTTTTAACAGTGTTTAATTAAAACTTTCTATTTAAGAAAAGCGAAGGTGCGTTTTAAATACAATATTGTTAGAATTTTTATATTTGTGTTGGTTTATTTATTTATTTATTTTTTACAGCCGTGAATGACTTGATTGTCACATAACGAATCACGATTGTTTACTCTTTATTGTTGACATTTGTTTTCGATCTTATAAAGTATTTTCTTTTAAGTATTAGCTAATGGTATAAAATAGTTAATTCACAAGTGTTTTAAAATAGCATTATTAATGCATGTTTTGCATTATTAATGCATGTTAATTTGCATGTTTTTGTGGAATAATTACTGTAATTTTGTGAGTGAAATTCATTAGCTGCATATTCTATGCCATTATTTTACCCATTCAATTAATAATTTGGCTACCCTCTCATATTCGTCTGGAAATGGTCAAAATAGGAAAAAAATTATACATTTGGATATTTTTATTATTTTTACTCGGTATTTTAAAATATTTTTTGGCTATAGATTCACAATGTATTCTTTTATAATTCATATTTTACCTTACTTTATTCTTTTAAAATTTATGCATTTACCATTTGTTCATTACAATCCCTCCCCATCCACCAGATAGTTTTGCTATAATTTTAAATGCAGATTGCTATTGATTTTTTTTTTTTTTTTTTTTTAGATTTTTTCCTCATGTTCAATCTTTGTATTTTTCAAAATTGTTTAAGCCTAAAGTGGCTATGATTGACCAAAGTTGTTGTAATGTTTTACCATCCTTTTAAAAATGGAAACACGTCATTTTGACGGGCTGTCTTCTAGTTATTTTATCCCTTTGATGGTTAAAGCACTTCTATTCATAAAATACTAAAATGATTGAATGACACCGGAATTTAAAAACAAATTTATTTCATATGATATAAATGTTTTTTTTGTTTTTTTTTTTACGTTCTTTGTAAAATTAAAATTTTCATTTAAAAATTCCGGTGTCAGTATGGCATTTCGCAATTCAAATTAAGTGGTATTCTGGGCGCGTATGCGCGCTTATAACCACGAAAAGGGTTAAAACAGATTAACGGAAAGTCCCTGTTAAATTTAGAACGCGATCCCAACAACGTATTAAACTAGTCGTTGGGGGCCACCGTAATACTTACCCATCATGGATATGCATAGCATAATATATGAAAACATAACATACGTAAACAATTTATAAAATGCATTACAATTCCAAAACAAAATATAAGCGTATTTTTAAGTATTTTTAACACATAACCATGTTCTATTAATGAATTTCTGATGAACTAATTTCGATAAATTGTATGAAACGCCAAACTATTCAAATAGCACTGAATTGCGTAAAAGAAACATCCTTATAACTCCAAAAATAATAATCATATTCACTAACAGTTTCTCGCATCGAATTAAGTATCTCATTTCTAATTAAAAGATATCTTTGAATTGAAATTTGAATGAAATACAGGGTCATGAAAAATCAAAGAATGTGGAAAATAGGATTAGAAATATCTCAACAACTAATAATCCGATTGACTTTGTTTTTTATGCAAAATTTGTGTTATTTTATTGCCTTTTACGTCCACTCCTTAAAGTAAAAGAATTCGAAAATTTTTATATAAGTTTCATCAGAACGAATTTTTCGAGAGTCCGAAAAAAATAGTTCCGGATAATCGAGGTTACTTATATTAAATAGGCTTCGTCCCATTCTTACATACTAAGCATATACAAAATTTCAAGTGTCTATCTCAATTTGTTCGGGAGATAGAGCGGTTACAGACAGGTACACAGACGGACGGACGGCAATTTTTTTTTTCTAAAAATATGTTTTTCGGAATCTCCAGTGTCCGAAACGTGTAAATCCGTCAAAAAAAATTTTCGATTTTCAAAACGATTGCAAGACTTACCCTATACTACGTATGATGGGTAAGTAAAAACAAAGATTTGAAAAAATCGTTTTTTAAAAGTATACATTAAAATTATAATAAAAATAAAATTTTCAAATTTGTTTTCTGTATTTGTAAAAAGCTTAAAATTGTGCTTGAAAAGAATCATATTTCAAATGCTTATGGCGAATCGGTGGATGCAATAAACCAGCCTACGATTGGATCTCCCCCTTTGAGCGTGTTTCCCAGCAGAGCTGTTTGCTCTGTTTCAATTATTTATGGTTTCTGAAGCCTTCCTTTCTTTCCCGCTAAGTTCTTTGGCTAAGAAAAACGCGTATTTTATTATTCTTTTTTGGCTATCTTGTTGATGTTTCTGTTATCGTTTCAATTATTTTATTCCAAGTAATCGGTATGAAGCAAAAGATTATTTTACTCTTCAGAATTATAAAATCACAGACTGCTGTTAAAACTTAAAATAACTCCTATTTGTTGTGCAGTTAGAGTTTTATGGAATATGTGATAGAGTTTTATGATGTCAATAACTACATCATAACAACCAAGAGCTTCATAGGCCTCTAATGAAGTTGGCTATGCAAAATCTCGCTTCACAACTATTACATTAAATAAAATAACACTGCAAAAAAGTAGGCATAAAATACGAAAAGAATATTTCCAGCTGAGCGAAAATTGCCCAGTCCGGGAATCGAACCCGGATACTTGGCTTACGAAGGATTTATAACAAAACGTAAATCATCGTGTAATTATGTTATATGTCATTTTGTAACAAAATCTGAAGTTTGATGAAATTCTGTACGTTGGTTGTTGAGATATAGCTGTCGGAAAAATCGTGCAAAATGCACATAGCTGCACCACCTGTTGCAAGGTTAATACCAAAATGTAATCAGCGTCTAATTATGTTATATATTCTAGTGTAACAGAATCTAAAATTTGATGAAGTTCTCTGCATTAGTTCTTGAGATATAGCTATCGCAAAAATCGTGCAAAGCGCCACCTATAGGGCAGTTAATACCAAAACCTTATAAGCGGCTATGTATCTCAAGGTATTGCAGAATCTGAAGTTTGGTGAAATTCTGTGCATTAGTTCGTGAGATATAGCTATCATGAAAATCATGAAAAACGTGGCATAGCAACGTCACCTGCTGGCCAATTTACACCAAAACTTAATCAGCGTCTACGTATATCAAGGGGTCTCAGAATCCGAAGTTTGGTGAAATTCTGTGCATTAGTTCTTGAGATATAGCAATCTTGAAAATCATGAAAAACGTAGTATAGCAGCGCCACCTGCTGGCCAATTTTCACCAAAAACCAATAGGCACCAATTCATATCAGGGTCTAACTGAATATAAAATTTTATTAAATTTTGAGCATTAGTTCTTGAGATAGAGCGCCCACAAATGTTTTGTCACATACAGACAGACGGACAGACTCACAGACAGACATTTTCTAAAAATAGTCAAAACGTGTTCAGGGCCTTCTAAAATGTATAAATCCGTCGAAAACCGGAAGTCGAAAATTTTCATGAATCCAATACTTTCTTCTTGTAAAGATAGAAGAAAGTAAAAAGTGACTGATTATGTACTTTTGTATTTTGGACTGTACTGTATTAAACATTCGGAAAAGTTTCGATAAAGTTTTAAAAAACTTGCTTGTTATTTTGATTTAAATTTTTGATTTTTATTTTCAGCAATATTTTATCTCTTCTTAAATTAAATAAATTTTAAATTACATCATCATATGTACCGTAATTCCCAAGTTCATTAAAAAGAAAAAACAAATCGATACATTTGACAGAGAATGAAATAAATGAGATTGTGAAAAATATGTAGTCTTCAGAAAGTAAAAGTTTGAGTGTTAATGATTGTAATTTAATAATTTAACTATGACTATTTTGATAAATGGGCGCATACATTAAAGCGAATATTTCGAATTATTTGTTAATTTTGCCTGATATAATTCATACATATCCATTTCCATTTTCAAAAATACTTTTAGCAGCAATGACATTTTCGATCAGTTTATTTTAAATTATTATTAAGTTTCCTTAATTATTACTATTTATTATTCAATACATTTAATTTCATAGATTTAATTTTTTTAAACATAAGATATAAATAAAGAAGTATTAACATCAACCTATTCTTTGATCAATGTATTTTAAGTCATCATTCAAGTCCTCATTATTATCAAATACTTTTTTTTATATTTCTTACATTGCTATTGCATTATATATTGCTATAACATTATGCATTGTTATCTATTTTTCAATTTTGTTATCAAAAATATTTTTAACATTTAACAACTTTTAAGCAATTCCATTTTACTTATTTTTATAATTAAATACTTTTTAATTTGAATGACATTTTATCATTGATTATGTATTTAAAGATATTTTTTGAATTTTCAAAAATATTTTAAATTACATTAAACATTTTCAAACTATTTTTTATGTTTGTTTGTATGATTAATATTAAAAAGTATTATGCACTTGTTGCTTATAAGCTTAATTTAACAGTTTTTATTAGTGAACAAATCAGCTTTTTAAACCACTTACTTTGTTTAAGGATTGTATTAAAAACTATTTAGAAACAAAGCTATTTTTTTCACAAAATTATTCTGCATTTGGGCAAAATGCTTCATATGTTACTAAAATAAAGGCTAGTAAGTCTTTTGTAATCACATTATATTACTTTTTAATCTAAAAAAATGCTTAAAATAGGCATTATAAACATTTAAAAGATCATTTTATACTAAAATATCGGAGAAAATTCCCCAAATTTTTGCGTGAATATACATAATAATAATTTATTTCATGTATGTTTATTTCAAAAGATTATATGGAAAAATGATTTTTTTATAATTTTTTAAAGAACGCTTTACAAGAGTTAGGCTTAGCTTCGCAAAATCCTTCGGCCCTGAAGAGGAAATCAAATTCTCCCGCTTCGTCCTGAGATGCGCTTTTCTGAGTGTGTGCACCGTCGCGAACGGGTTAACACCAAAACCAAATTAATCAGGCGGATTCGGAGTAATCGGTGAACATAACATACATAAAAAAAAACAAGTTAAATGTAAATTCTGCCATTGGCAGAATTCAGTTTCGCCACCGCTTAGAAAAAAAATCGATAGAGTTTTTTTATATACATTTCATCAGAACGAATTTTTCGAGAGTACGAAAAAAATAGTTCCGGATAATCGAGGTTACTGATATTAAATAGGCTTCGTCCTATTCTTACTTACTAAGTACCTACAAAATTTTAAGTCTCTATCTCCATTTTTTCCTGAAATAAAGCGTTTACACACTAACAGACGGACGGCAATTTTTTTTTTCTAAAAATACGTTTTTCGGAATCTCCAGTATCTGAAACGAGTAAATCCGTCAAAATTTTTTTCGAGAGTCCGAAAAAAATAGTTCCGGATAATCGAGGTTACTGATATTAAAGAAAGGCTTCGTCCTATTCTTACTTACTAACAAGGAAGGTCTCCATTGGGGGCATACTCAGAATTTTTTGAAAAAAAATACGAATTAAAATACTCATGTAGGTAATAAAGGATCAGTGAAAATTAGCGGCGGAATTACATTATTAGATATGTAAAAAAATAAAATAGTTTGGAATAATTGGCGTGAAAAGCTGAAAGCGACGCCGGATTCGGCGAGCAGTGCATTTCCTCGCCAAAAGCAGACGATTTTAACGAATCTGAAAATTGATTTTAATTGACTTCACTGTTAAAAATCTGCAGCATTTACTGCAACATCACTCCACTACTTTTATAAAATATCTCTCTTCTGACCAATGAGAATGCTCCATAGCACGGTGAATTGACCGTGTCATACACTGTTTAAAATCTTCTGCATTTTGTTGCAACGCACTCCACCGCTTGTATATAATATCTCTATTCCAACCAATAAAAAAGCTCCATTTCACGGCCAAGTAACCGTTTTCTATACAAGCAAGGGAGTGCGTTGCAACAAAATGCAGCAGATTTTTAACAGTGTATTTTTCAATTTGCAACAATTTTAATCAATTTAAATTGTGTTTTAAATGATAAAATATATTAATTTCATTTTGTTAAAAGTACATATAAACCTATATGACAAAATTACACTTAAAGTAAGGTAAAAATGCAAAACTAAAATTACTTAAACTAAACTTATTTAAATAAATTGAACATAGAAAGTTTTTTCTTTAAAAAGTAGTCGAAGCGTAAAAGCGTATTTTTCAAAATTTCGTTTTTTCGCCAACCGGAGATAAATCGCCAAATAAACGAAATTTTTATTACTTTTTTACGGACGTTATAAGGAGGTTCCGCCGAATTTTTTTTTATAAACATATATAACTATATGAGAAGAACATTCTGTAATTTTTTCAGATTTTTCTGAGTATGCCCGTATGGAGACCTTCCTTGTAAGTACATACAAAATTTTAAGTCTCTATCTCCATTTGTTCGTGAGATAGAACGTTTACAGACGGACGGCAATTTTTTGTTCTAAAAATATGTTTTTCGGTATCTCCAGTATCTGAAACGTGTAAATCCATCAAAAAAAAAAAAAAAAAAAAAAAAAAAAAAAATTCGATTTTCAAAACGATTGCAAGACTTAGGGCGATATTACGGTGCCTCACTTAAGATCGACGTGGAGACTTACGATGTAAACAAAGCGCAAACGGTATTACGGTAGAGGCGTAAACTTAAGGCAGCTCGAAAGCTGTCGTAAGTTTCAACACAAATGGATGCGCGCGCAACCACAACAAAAGTGACTACGGCCTCTGATTGGCTGAGAGCAAGAGGACTTACGCTTAAGCGCGAGGACTTACGCTGAGGCACCGTAATACGAAGTTACGGTCAATCGCAGGAACGCCCATCCTACGATCGAGCGTAAGATAAGACAGAGCGAGGCACCGTAATTCCAGCCTTACCCTATACTACGTATGATAGGTAAGTAAAAGTGTGCCACAATTTTTGACACGACACTTTTTTGCTTGTCTGAAAGAAATAGCATCGGAGACTAATACATACGCGTTGAATTGATAACCTCCTCTCCTTTTTTGAAGTCGGTTAAAAAGCGGGGGAGTGACGATACAGCAAAACAGTCATATTTTTTAGGGATCAGCGAATTAGCTGATTCATTTTTATTCCACGAATCAAAACTCCCGGTTGACTTCTAGCCGCGCCCATAATCTTCTCAGCTGCCAATCACAGCTACTGTTCAACAGTTGTTGACCTCCAATGGACGATTTGTGACGTCTTGTGGATATGCAACAAAAGGTGCAAATTTTTAACAGTGCACTGTAAAAATTATGACTATTTTGCTGCATCGTCACTCCCCTGCTTTTATAGAATATCACTCTTTTGGCTAATGAGAATGCTCCATAATAGCCTAAAGTAGTCGTTTTCTATAAAAGTGGTGGAGTGACGATGCAGCAAAATAGTCATATTTTTTACAGTGCGATCTCATTTCGCTAACAGCGAAAATTTTCCTGAATCCCCTGATGAATTTTTTCAATGCTTTGAGTTTGAGCGCTTTGAATCATTAATCGATTTTAATCGAATATTTTGAATTTAGAATTTGATATTCAATTAATAATTCGATTGATCATAGCAACGAATAGCTTTTTTCTGCTTTATCAATGGTTGTATTGACTTGACTCACTTTGTGGTTTTGTTTCTAATGTGCATTTTGTATCATCGCAATGAAGGGCGTATGGTTATATGAGATATAGCATGCTTGGAAGACTTTTTCAAATACCCCTTGTTTAGATGCCATAGAAGTGTTGGGAGTCGCTAATTAGGTACAATATAAACATTTTACTTAAAAATTAAATTTTTTTTTATTTGGGATGAGATTGTTTTAAAAAGTAATAAAAGTTAAAGATTTTGGATATGATTTTCTTCAACTCACTCTTTCAAAGATATTTTTATTAATTTGTTCTTTTTTACTTTTCGTATCTTTCGTTCCTGTTTTCATCATGATTAAAGTATTCGTTTAAATTTACATTTAATGTACATTATAAATTTAATAAATTAATCTATGAAATCTAATTATTCTATGAAACTTGTCTGATAAAGGTACATTGCTAATTTACATCAAAATAATAAAATAACGAAGTTTCATTTCAGGTTCAGCCAGACTTAAAAACCAAAGCAAGTTTGATTAATGCATACATATATTTGGTAAAAATATTGTAATTACAAGTGATATTTGTAATATCTTGATTTTTTTTCAGAAATAAATTTATTCTTTATGAAAAAAACCTTAATTCAGTAATATTAATAAAATTGATATAAAACTAAAAAAGTCAAATTTTGTCGCTATGTCTAAATTGAATGCTACATTGTTTACATCCTTAAAATATGTGCAGGGTTGCACATTTCAGGGAGTCTATTGTACATGCATATATTATTCATATTTATGCATTTCATACTGTTATTTTGTATTATTCATAAAACTATAATAAAGTGTTCCGAATTGTGGAAAAACCCCTTATCCAGAATATCCGAGGTCCCAAGCATTCCAGATAACAGATCCTATACTGTATTTATAAATTTCTTATTTTTTTTATATTGAATCCTTTAGCTTTTTTTTTCTTTAATTACTATATAAAAACCTTTTTCTTAATTTGTAGCATTTTTTCGCATAACAAGTCCCATTAGCTGTATAGTTTTCTTATTAGCTGTCCCACCTAATTTTTTTTTTAATTCTGTTTACAACAAAGGATAAAATTTTTCCTACATCCCAACCCTTACAGGTTAAAAGGTCAAACAAAGAGCGAGGGACATCTGCTTGTCTTGTGGAAAAATCTGTGATCCTTCATTGTGTTACCAAATCCTCCCCAAGTGCAGCTGTTTGCTGAATTTTTGCTTCAGGAATTCAATACACCTGTTTTTGGATACCTGGTTTGGTAAAAACCTAATGATATACAATAAACTCTTAGTCCTTAAGCTGTTTTTTAATGCTATTGGTAAAAAATCTATTTCCATGCCATTGGTGGGTCATTCTCAGATTAAAATAATTTTGCCTTTGAAAAAAAAAAAAAAAAAAAAAAAAAAAAAAAAAAATTTTTTTTTCTATTTTTTTGTAATAATGGAGTGTTTGCATGTCTGACATTATTAGAAAAATATCAGCAGAAATCATTAGCCTTATTTATGGCTTTAATTTATAGAAACCCAAATTAATAATTGGAAGATCAAACTACTTTATAATCAATTTCATAAAATATAAATGCAGTAAAAATTAAGAAATGTATATTTAATCATTGACCTACTTGTTATAATCATTCATGAAATAAATATAAACATTAGTAATGTAAAAGAGAAATCACTTTTGTTCACAAAGATAAATGAAAATGATTGTTTTCTAAAATCTGATGTAATTAATTTTTGAACAATAAGTCTGTAAGTTTAAATCTTTATAGTAACTCAAATTTATGTTATTGATGATATTTTTTGTGAAATAATATTAGGAAATATGAAAAGTCTTGTAATTTCTCGCTTCCATGGCCTGTTGGCCATTACCATGTTTGCAAAAAGACATGGTAATAATATTTTTAATATACTTCATTTTAGGCTAAATTATAGCAATCGGAGGCTTACAGTATATTTACTTTCAAGATAGTCCTAGAGATCTATATAATTCAATTATATAATATCTATATATATATAATATCTATATAATTCATGGTAATGACACATAAAAAACACATTGTTCTCAATTTTTGAATAAAAGCATAAAAATGAAAGAGTACATATCTATTGCAAAAAAGTTTGACACCACTGCTTGTAAGAACATGTGCTACTCTACAATATAGCACCTAAAAGTATACTCTGGTGCCCATTAGTGATGAGCTATGAAAGAAAACACTTTGAACCATGGTAATGACCACCAATTCCAGGGACAAAGTTTAATTAATTAAAATTAAAAAAAAAAATGTTTTGAAGCTAAAATGTTAATTATATCATAAGTAGAGAGATAAAAATTTATTATATTGTTGTTTTTGCTCAAAGGTTTTCCAATACTTCAAAGTGTAATTTTGAATAATTAAATTTGAAGTTAGGGACATGCCATGGTAATGACATTTGCATTTTTAAATATTTTTTTAATATTAAAATTATTATTTTCCCCCATGTTTAAACTGTTGCACAATGTAGTTCTTTATCTACTTTTAAAAATTAAAACATTCATAATAGACTCATTAAATTTTCTTTTTCTGTTCAATGACATAAAATTTCCCTTTATCTGAAAATGACGCTGGTATATTACATATTTATACATTATATGGCCAAAGGTGATTGGCTGCTTGCGTTTTTAGTCATTTTGTTAAATATTTAGAAAAATACATGAGGAATTATCCTGAAATTCAAAGTGTGTAAACATGATAGTACAGGCCATACATTTCTGTGAAGAGTTTTCCCCAAAACTCCATAGGGGGCCATTAAAAAAATTGAAAAAGAGCGAAAATCTTTTGGATAACCCTGTCAACTAATGTAGCAAAGGCGTCCAAACTGTAGATTATGATTAAATGACTTATTGTAATAAACTGTGTTCCTTTTTATGCAGATAGCATGTATACTCATAGAGAAATTAAGGATTAATGTATAAAAACAGGCCCAATTTTTTTCAAGTTTTTTGCTTATAATTTGCAGAGTTCTTAATATAGAATATTGTTCTTTTCCAAAGATATGACAAAAAATATTGTGCACACTACCCTGTAATATGAATAAAAAAATTGTATGAAAAATAAATTTTAATAAATACTTTTTAATTGTGCATGTATAAACGCTATCAAAATTTCGCTTGCATATAGAGTTAACTAAATATATAAACTGTTGGATTATAAGTAGTATAACTTGATTTAAAAATAATTTGAATTAAATGATTACAGTGAATTTATATTAAAAATTGAAAAAAAAAATCATATTTTAATTTAAACAATATTAGCAAATAGTCTTATGTTTAGAGAATAAACTGCTCTACACAGTGAAATATTTATAGTCTGAAAATCTTTATAAACAATTTTTTGATTAATAATAATAAACATTCGGATGTAGTTTGATAAATAAAATATTTTCCACAGTTATTCAAATAATAAATTTCAAATATTTTCTGGTATTTTGTTTTTTGAGTGGCAATTTGAAGTCAAAATTTTTGGTCATTAGATTGAGCAGATAACAAGGAGAGAAAAAAAAAAAAGATTGTTTTTATTAAAATTTTTATTATAACTTTAACTAGCATCCAATCTTTGAATGTTCTCTTATTTGACTACATATTTCAATTTTAATTCTTTTAGATAATCTGCCCTATTAAGAAAAATTTCTTTTACAATTTGAGTAAGATCTTAAAGATCATTGTTTTATGTTATTATCTTTGACCAATTCACATGTTTGGAGCTTTTTCTTTAAAGCAATGAATATGTTCATCAACCCATACTGATTTTAACCCTATACATAAAAAATGACCTAAACCCCCTATATCTAATGCTTATTGCTGAAATTAAGTTTTAAAAGTAGAAATTATTTATATTCAATAATCTGAAATATATAAATGATAAAGACAAAAGAGAAAATATCATTAAATGTCTTCTAAAAAAACCAATTGGTTTTTTGAGAAGAAACCCAGTTGGTTTAAATCATGGTTAAAACCAACTGGTTGAAACTGTGCCAACCCTGCTAAAAATTACCATACGTTATGTACCTTTGGTGTATTTTGTCTCCCTTTGTTAAAAAAAATTAAATGTTTATTTATTTTTGCAGTATTAATGAACAAAGGCTTAAATAGCAACATGGATGGTGGTGAGTGTTCCGAAACAAAGAATTTAGATGAGGTAAAGATTCCTTTTTTTAAAAATTATGTATAGCATACATTTGCATGCAATTTGCCGTTATATTATAAATTGATGTATAAATTATGCATATTTTAACCATGATTAGATGCAGTAAAGAAGATTTATTTGTATCTAACCAGGGTTGTTTAGTTTGAACTAAATGCAAAAAAAAAAAAAAAAAAAATTATATATATATGCTGGGTTTTTTTATCTAATTTTTTATTCTTTATCCCTTATGTTTTGATTTATTTTACACATTATTAATAAATTCAAAATCCAAGTTATGCAGAAGCTACAAGCAAAGCTTTAGAGAAATAATGTATCAGAGTTTCCCCCAGAGGGTTTCAGGGGGGCGCTCCGCCCCTCCTGCCCTTTAGTTTAAAAAATAGCGCCCCTCTTGCCCCTCATCCTAAAACTAACGCCACTCTTGTCATTCATTAAAAAAAAATAGCACCCTTCTTGCCCCTCATTTGAAAAAACGCAGCCCTCCAGAAATGATCCGAACGCGCTATAGACCGTAAATTACGCAAAAAATCGGCAGCGGAACGCAAAAAATAGCCTCATACATGTGCCGTGAGGGGTAATTTCGTCAAAAAGTCGCTAACAAAACGGCAAGTTTCGTTAAAAATTTCGAAAGAACGACTAATTTCCGGCAAGATTCGCAAAAAAAATGGCTAATTCCGTCACAAAATTTCACGAAACGGCAGATTTCCTCAAAAGATCGTGGAAAAACGACAAATTTCTCCCAAAAATCGCGATAAAACAGAAAATTTTGTCAAATGGAGTCACAAAAAACGGCAACTTTCGTCAAAAAATAGCGATAAAACGGCAGATTTCTTCAAAAGATTTGCGGAAAAAACGGCAACTTTCGTCAAAAAATCGCAATAAAACGGAAAAATTTGTGAAAAGTTCCGTTTTTTTTGCGATTTCACGAGATTTGTCATTTTTTTAGTGAAATATGTTGTTTTTCGTGATTTTTTTCACAAAATTTGACGTTTGTTCGCAAAATATGCTGTTATTTGCGATCTTTTAACAAAATCTGCTGTTTTTTGCGATTTTTTAACAAAATTTTATTGATGAATTTTCTGTTTTTTCACGACTTTTTGAACTGCTAGATAAGTGCCCTTAAAAATGAAAAAGTGCCCTGAATAATGTAAAAAATGCCCTGAAAAATATAAAAAGTGCCCTTTTCAGAACAGTAGCGCCCTGCCCTTTTTTAAACCTCGGGGAAACTCTGGTATATTAATAAATTACTATAATAATAAACATTTTTAATCAACCTAACTTGTACAAACTATAAATCTACAAGGCAGAATAATTATTTTTTCTAAAATTAGCTGGTTAGAAAAAAACTAGTTAGTTTTCTTTCTTCCTTTTTTTTAAAAACATAAGCCAGAATGGTAGATTCAAGCTAAAACTGCACTTTTACAACTTAAATTGCTTGATTAGTTAAAATTGACTAATAATTACTTAGTTTTTCAAAGCCTAAATGATGGCATAATCCTAACTGATTTTCTCCATTGATTATTTTTTGTTGTGTATATGCAGTATGCTAATGAATACAGTGAGCAAAAAAAAAATATTTGCACACCAGGTAAATTTGTTGTAGCATATGTATAAATAAATAAAAAGCAACTAAGAATTAAAAATACTAACACTTTTACAAAACTTTTAAACATATTTAATATCTGACTTAAAGTATGAAAACATAAAAAAAGTAGCATTTGTACTGCCAAAAAAATATTTGCCCACTAGCAATAAAAATAGAACTAGAGCAATTATTTATAAGTTAAAAGCAGTGCTAATATTTAGCACTGCTTTTAACTTATGCATGCCCTTTGCTTTAATTACAGCTTGTAATCCTCTGGGCATTGATTCTATTAATTTGTGACATGTTTCACTCCTGATTTGTAGCCATTCTTCCCTAAGAGCTTGCTTAAGTTCTAATTTTTTAGAAATTTTCTTTTTCCTTATTTTCGCATTCAAAATATGCCATAAATTTTCAATCGGATTTAGGTCTGGTTATAGTGGTGGCATTTTCAATTGATTTTTTTACATTATAAAGCAACCATAACCTTGTAATACATGCAGTGTGTTTCGGATGGTTATCCTGTTGGAAGTAATATGAGTTAGGAATACCTTATTTCAGAGCACTATTAGATGATCTCGCAATATATTAATATATAGTTTAGCATTCAAAAACTAGATCATTTCATTGCGGTTTTGCCTCTGCAAAGCGCAGTGCTATAGGTTCAGACAAACCAAAAATATAGTCTTAAAGCTAAAATTTTCTTATAATCCATGGTGCAATCAGTTCTACAAAATATGAGATTTAACCCCTTTCAAATACACCGGGAAACACGAATCGTATCATGGCTCTTGGAAAATATATTTTTTTTATGCTAAAATAACTAAATGTCATTATTTTAACGCGATCTTTTTACAGCATTTCAATAAACCAGATTTATGTCATTTACAAGAATTTTGAAACATTTGGATGAGTAGAACTATTTTTTACAGAATAAAATGTGTGGAAATTTCTATGAAATCAATGAAAACCTGAATGTTCCGTTATGGTGTCATTCGCTTTCGGACACATGGATTCCAAAAATCAAATTACGCAGAAAATAAAATATCAAATATTATATACTTTCAACTCAATTTCTTTTCATGAGTTTTTCATTAAAAAATATAAATTCTGACAAAATGGACTTAGACATAAAATCATACAAATTTGAATTTCATTTGAGGGTCATATTAAAAAAAAATAACACATTTGAAAACTGAATAATATGGGCCTGAGCAGGTCATCTAGTTATAAAAGCAAATTTAGATATCTCATCATGTTTTATATGAAATTAATCGAAATAACAAAATTTATAATTTTGTAATATTATATTATTATGTATCGTATTATATTATCCTCTTTAATAAAAAATTATTTGTTGCTAATGTCTGGCTTTTTCACTAATTGTTGTCAAGAAGTAATCTTGGAAAATGAAACATTTAAAATTGCTGAAAAAATTAATAGCTCAAGAAGTATTTATCAGAAAATTCATAGGCAAACTGTATTAGACAGTTAAAAAATCATATTTTTAAAAATATAAATTTAAAATCTTATGATTAAGATGTTTTCCATTTACTGAATTTAAAACATTACCAAATTGGACAATATAGTACCATAGTTAAATCTTCATGCGTAAAAAGATAACTATAATGGGAATGTGTTTTGACATTTATACTGGCTGTAGCACAAGTTACAAATTTTAGTAAACTTATTATTCTGTTGAAATATAAAAGTGAATTATGATTTCATGAGCTCATGACTTTTATATAAACCGGATTGTATTCTCTAGTTATATATAATAATAAATGTTATTTAATATTCTATTCCTTGTTTTGCAATATTGTAAAAAATATCCATATTTCTTGTATCTTTTTAGCACTTTCCAACAAAGTTGAAAAGTGTTTTATGTATTCGGTTTGTCTATCTGTATGGTCGCCTGTCTGTGCTCTGATTCCCGTAAATATGCTCGGATTACTATGAAATTTTTATATGTTATTGATATTTACCCTAGCACAAACCCTATTGAAAATGAAGTTTCTACTATGATTAGTTTATTTAAAGGGATAGTCAAAAGTTTTCCGATACATTACAACCTATGGAAAAAAATCTTTTCAAATGAATTTTAAAGGTGTAACACCTTGTCAAACATATTCTTATTTGAATGGATTCGTAAAGTGCACTAAAATATGCATTCTGTAAAATATGAAGTGAAAATATTAGTTTTCCTTTACAGAACCACTCAAAAGAATTCAGTTACACAATAATAAAGGGGGGGGGGGTTGTTTGTGACATATTTTAATTATGTTAAACGATTTCAAGTATCATAAAATTGATATACGCTGCTGTGACTTAATATCTAACGCATAATATAAAGTGCATAGCATTTACAGGGACACACGAAATATTTCAAATCTTATATTCTTATCCGAAGTACTGTATATTATCAATGATAGCTGATTTATGGATGAAATATATTTTCATTTATGATATGCACTTTTAAGTTTTACTAAATGTCTGCAAATTATATGGTGCACATAAATGTTATAGTTGATATACAGGGTTACACAAACGAGCTCATAAAGGTTACAGAATGTGAGGGTAATTAACTTAAAGGTGGTTTTTAAATAAATTATGCAATTTTATGTTGAACTGCTTTCAGTTTATTAAGAAATGTTTGTAGAATATAGATAAATTAATATACTGGGTAATGCAAAGAATTAGCTACATGGTCACACATAAAAGATAATTTCTGGAAATGTGATTTAAATAGTTTTAATAGTGTTTTTATTTGAACTAAATTTTTGCAAATTACTGGTGTTTAATAAAGGTACAAGGTAAACTACAGGGCTGAACAAAAGTATTCAAGTATTTTTTTATCTATTAGAATAAAGTGGCGAAAGAGAAATTTCAGCCAGTTAGGAATTTTCTTGCTAAACTAAATTTCCCTTTTATATAGTGTATACGTATATCAACTGACGAATCAAATACAGGTCTGTTCAAAAGTACTGGAATATATATTTGGCTGTGGACAGTAGCATCTTATTTCCCTAAAAAACAAAGTTTTGTTAAAGATTTCAGGAAGTGTTGGAAAGCATTTCATAATCTATGCTTAATGCATGATTTTTCTTGTTTAATTCTTTCTGTCAGTACAATAATTATCGTTTTGTTATGATTGGTCAATATTTTAATTGAAAGCATCATAATTACAGTTGCTGTTTGTTCTTTATTATTTTATGTTTTCATTGGTCCTTTATTTATTATTATTATTATTTTAAAGTTTTTTCCTTTCTTTTTTTTTTTGGGGGGGGGGGGGATTGAGAATTATGATGCAGTCCTTTTTTTTAAGCTATTCATTTCTGTATAAAAATTTTAACTGTGTTTTTATATTGTTTGAATGTTGATTAAACTTACATTTTTTATTTTCTCTACTGATCTAATATTACATATTTTTTAATCTGCAACAGATCTTGCTCCAACCATTTAACTACATAGAACAAGTACCAGGAAAACAGATAAGAACTAAATTGACAAAAGTAAGAATTTTATTTCTAAGTATTTCTCAAATGCTTTTAAAAATTCTGCCGTTAAAAGTGAGAGAGAGAAAAAGGAAAGAATGAATGGAATAAAAATCATTTACAACTTCAGTTTCTGTTAGCCAACAAAATTATTTAAGTTTAAAATATCATCTTTAGAAAAATGCTATACTACACTATTTCTTATTTGACCTGGTAATTTAAATACAATATCTGAAAAATACAAAATTTTGTGTTTTAAATGTATGTTAAAACTAAATTATGACATCATCTTTAGAAAAACACTCTACTACAATATTTCTTGTTTGACACTGCACCAGACAATTTAAATATAAGATCTGAAACATACAAGGTTTTTTGTTTTAAATGTATATTTAAACTAAATTATGTTACAATTTTTTCGTCAGGGCAAACACTTTTCTTGGTCACAATTTATATTCTCACCAGTGCCATACCTAAATTGTCATATTTTGTTTGTCATATTTTTTTTCTTTCTCTCTCTGACGCAGAAAAGTAAATCAATGCATATTCACACTGTAGGTACTATATTTCTTATTAAAGTGTTGTAATAATTTCCTTTTATGCTAAGAAAAGAATAGGACGATGAAAAATTTGAGTGCATAACTAAAGCAAAATTAAACATCATATTATCTCCCTATCTGCAAATAAGATGAGCGAGTGTTGAAACAATCATTTTAGCTACAATTTAGTATTTCTGCAAAACTGCGAAAGGGTCACAAAACTAAATTAGGTTTTTGAACATAATTTCATTTGGGTTTTCAGAACATTAATTTATTTAGTGATCTTACTAGGGAACTGCAAGAAGTGTAAGTCACCAATTTTGACAAAAGTGGTATCGTTGGAAAGATCTCATCGAGAACAGTAAAAAACTCAATGGAACTACCTGTCGCAAATGAGCCGTTTTCGAGATATTCTCAATTTATGTCACGTAATGAGTGCATACTTAATGGGGGACCGCAAAAAATCTTAGTCTTGATTTTAACAAAAATGGTATCGTTAAAAAGATATCATCATGAGGGAGAAAAAACTCAATAGAACTACCCGTCGGAAATGAGCCGTTTTCAAGATATCTGATAATTTATGTCACGTAGCTAGTGCATACTGTTCTAGTGCACACTTAATCGGGGACCACAAAAAATTGGTTTCTCGATTTTGATGAAAATGTTGTTGTTGCAAACATATCATTGTGAGAAGTAAAAAACTCAATGGAAGTAACAATCTGAAATAAGCCGTTTTCAAAATATCCAACAATTTATGTCACTTAATGCAGTTTCCCAGCAGTGTGCATTAGCAATGTGACACAAATTGTCGGATATCTCGAAAACGTCTCATTTCCGATGGGTGATTCCATTGAGTTTTTTAATCCTCTCGATGATATCTTTTCAACGATACCACTTTCGTTAAAATCGAGAATAAAATTTTTTGCAGTCCCCCATTAAGTGTGCACTAGCTATGTGACATAAATTGTCGGATATCTCGAAAACGGCTGGATCATTTGCGACGGGTAGTTCCATTGAGTTTTTTACTGCACTCGATGAGATCTTTCCAACAATACCACTTTCGTCAAAATCAGTGACTTACACTTCTTGCAGTTCCCTAGTTAGTTTCTATTCCAGGGAGTGGGGGGGGGGGGGGTGTGAACCACCCATAGCACCCCCTTAGCTATGGCTTTGATTCTTACAGTGATTTATAAAAACAATATTGTTGAAAATTTGGTGTAATAAAGTACATTTTAACATTGTTATGCATAGGAATATTTTTAAGAAAATGGGCAATTAATAAAAAATAAATTGAATTAAAAAGAATCTACATATCCAATGATTAAAAATATTGACTGTTCTTAATGCATTTTTTTATGCTGATTACAGAACTGTTCTTAGTTTTATTCTCTCACATATAATTTGTTTGCATTCGACCAAAGTTGATTTCATCACCAAGAACAAGCATTATGTAGCAGTCACACATAACATAAATGCACTTCTGGATACTTGCAAACTTATCTAATGTCTTTTTTAATGCAATTTGATTGTATTCAGTAGAGGTACTTTAAATGTCTTATCTGCGGTGACTTCAAATTTATAGGAATACTATCGGGACAATAAGCTGTTGGTACAAAAAAAAGACTTACTTTCTATGTAAACAGAACAACCGGGCCAAGCAAAAGCATTAGATTGTGAGAGTTTTAAACAAGGCAGAAATTTTTTCTTTCAGGGACTAAAAACATTGTGAATGAACCACTCATAAAACTTCAAAAAGCTTGCTTATGCCATTACACATCAAATTAGGATTAATTTAAGCAATTTCTAAAGGCTCTGCCTCAGGATGGCTATTGCTTAAAGTTCTTTACTATGAAATTTCCTTTCATCACCCATGAAAAATTAAAAGCTAGAATTTTTGTTGATCCTCAAATTAAAAAAACTCATGAAAGACAGATTTTGAAAAAATGATGAATGAAATAGAAAAGATACAAGGACTGACTTCAAATGTGTTACTGGAAACTTTCTAAGGAATAAGAAAAATCCAAATAACAGGAATATTGTTGAGAAACTGCTTGAAAATTTCAAGAATTTGGATTGTAATATGAGTATAAAAATGTTCTTTCTGCATTCCTATATCAGTTATGTTCTGAAAAATCTGAGACATTACAGTGATGAACACGGTGAGTGCTTTCATCAAGATATCAAAGAGGTAAAAAATAGGTACTGGGGAAGATGGAATGTAAATATGATGGCAGACTACTGTTGGATGTTGAAGAAGGACATAAATGGTGAAAGAGGGTCAGCTATAAAAAGCTGCTAGGAATGCTGCACTTACTAAATCATTAACGATTTTAAAGTGTAAGGACTTAGTTGTAAAACATACAAATAATTTTTTTTTTTTTACCTGTTTACTCCTACCTGTTAAATTTTTTACCTCAAAAAGACCAGAATAGTCCAATCCAGTGCACATAAATGCTCTAGACACTGTCACTCTTGCTGCTGGCAAATCAGTTATCTGTTGTTGCAAAATTTTTGAATTAATTTTCTTACAAAAAATACAATTAAAAATAATTTTTCGAACAATAATTCTGGCAGATAAAATCCAAAATTGATTTCTAATAAGTGACAGTGTGGTTTCTGCACCTGCATGAAAATATAAAACATGAAAATAATTAATAACACAAAAAGTAAAATCATGTTTAGTAGGTATAATCATAGGATGTTTTTTGCATTCAGACAAATTGCTGGTTTTCATTCTTTCACCAACACGGAGGATGCCATTGGCATCTAAAAATGGACACGAGTGTATTATTTTGCTATTGTTAGGGATATTAGTACCCCTTTCTAAACACTGCATTTATTTAATGGATCAAGTACTTTGAATGTTCTCTACAATGCACAATAAGGAATGAAAAAGTTCATTGTTCGATAAAGTTGCAGTTGTATGATATAAAGGATTTCTACAGTTATATATGAATCGCCCTCACCATGCCACGACACTTTGTAGCTTAATGAACAAAGAACAGTTATTAATAATGTCTAAAAGTTCAAAAGAGTTAACTAAAGCACATACTTGAGTTACTGATGGCAATTTCAGTTCACGCAAATTGTTTCAGTAGGAATGTTATCAGGACACTCAATCACCTCAGGCTGTTGTGGGAATGCAGGACTGGACCTCCACATCAATTCCTAATTCAAAGGCTACCCCTTGATAATCTTCCTTTTTTGTACTCTTAAACATTTTAATATACAGTAGAGGACCAATTATCCAGAATTCCAAAATCCATTATGACCTGAAATCTGGAAAAGAAAAGTATTCAAAAAATTTCTAAAGTTTGTAAATTTTTACTAAAATATTGTAATTTCTGAAATTTAAATAAAATTTTACAGATTCCTATTTTTTTTTCTTCTTTTAGTGCCAGGTGGAACACGGACATCCCCCCCCCCCTTTCCACTTGTGAAATTAGGAAAAAATTGTCTTTTTATCAAATCGTACTTTAAAATTAATTTGTAGTATGATTCAGTTAAAAAAAACCAAAAAATCGTCATATATTTTGCCCTTACTTTTCCTCCAAAAAAATATCATTACTATGCCATTGTATTATTTGAATGCACATATAATAGAGTTCTGTTTATTTTCTTGCACCCTCTCTCCCTTCTCACTTTCCAAATGGATCTATTTGCTCATGGTTTCAAATTGATTCCGATGAAATTCGCAAAAATGGTTAAAAATTGTTGCAGAAAAATGTTTTATGCATGGTCACCAAGGAAAATTGTTTAAGAAATAAGATTTATTAAAAATGATCTATCAAAATTTTTATGTAAATTATGTAGCTGTTAAAAGGTAATGTTTGTAAATAGAATACTAGTTACCCATTTCATATTTTTTTTTTTTTTTTATGGTTATCATTGAATAATATAGTAATTTTTGTTTATATAATTTAAAAATATTCAAAACATCATTTCAGTTTTTAATTCATATTCTACATGAGATTGTTTAAATTATGAATTTCGCAGGGAGGGGGAGGGGGTTCCAAATTTTTTTGGAAGGACCTGAAATCTGAAAAATTCCAAAATCCAGAAAACCCTTGGTCTGGATGATTCTGGATAATAGGTCCTCTACTGTATTTATTTCGCCATAAAATGAACAAATAAATAAATCTCACATACCTTTAAAAAAAAAAAAAAAAAAAAAAAAAAAAAAAAAAAAAAAGGAAAACAATTTATCTTAGTTACTAGATGACAACATATTATTTGTTTATTTTTTCTTTTTTTGTGTCTTCTCAAAATAAACATTTAAAAACGTAACTATTTTTTCTCAGTTTTATTATTTTACAGTTGATTTGACAGCCTTCGATTGATGAAACATAATAATTTTTGTTCTTCAATCACAACAGCTACATTAATTTAGTATTCACTAAAACATTATTTTTCTTTGCTACATTAGAGTAATATAATTATTATTAGATTAAAAACAAATAAGCTAATACTGAATACTTTATACTTGAATTTGTGAAACTGAAACTCGAATAAAAAAAATGAAGTTTTGATACGCAAAAGCTGATTTCTCCGGATCGAGGAAGGACCATAAAATGGACCTGCTTTTAGCTCATTTAAACTTAAGAGGTTTCTTACGCTACTGGAAAACAAGAAAAATGACAAGAGCTCAAAAAGTCAGTGAAAATGACAATTTTTCCTTAAATCTGGAAAAGTTAGGGAATTTCTTTTGTGTGTGTGTGCTCTCATGTGATAGTTCTCTTGAGTTCCAAAGTCGCCTGCAAAAAAATTCAGGTTTTTCACTTACAAGTAGAATTTTTGATAAATTTACATTTTTAACATAAAAGTCTTTTAGCTATATAGATTTGTCAAATATTGAAAGAAGAAAATTACAAAGTAAGCAAAAAAGAAATTGAAAAAAGAAAAGTTGTAACTGGATTTAAAATGCTAAAAAACAAAAAAAATAAACTTATGCAACAAATTTATTCTGAAATAACACAAATAAAATTATATGATGAGCAGAACTGTCTAAAAAAAAATTTGAACATTTAATATGTATAAATTTAGTTATTTGACTAAAAAGTTACTTTGAATCCATCTGAATTGTATTTTAGTGAGTTTTTTTTTTTTTATTTGTTTTTAATTTATTACCATATTTGTTATATTTTAAATATAAAATGATACAGATTTTCAGTTTCAAATGTGTAAGTTATTTTCATTATTAGAGATAAATGTACACTTTATTGTTATTTATCTATCAATGTATTCTCTTTTGCTGTATGAGTTCAATCATTAAGATATAGAATTGGAATTTCTAAAAATGACGTGATTTGTTGGTCATGGAATTGTAGGAAATATGGCCTGAAAAACCTGGAAAAGTCAGGGAATTTTGTTATTCAAATAGAGTATGAACCCTGCTTAATCACTTCACCCAAAACAATAAATACGCCTCAGCAGACTATATCCCTAAAATTTAATTAATAAACTCAAAAAAGCATGAGAGCCGATATTTACACAACTCCTCTGATTGGCTTCTCAAACCAAACTCACAAGTTTTTAAAAACAATTTATGCAGATGACGCTTCTGCCGGCAATAATGATCAGTGGGAAAAAATAGTTTCAACTGCATTCTAATGATGTTATACTCTTTTGAACATAAGAGAATTTATATGCATCTATGGAGTACATACTAAAAGATACATTCTGCGCAATCTGTGGTGCAATGAATATTTGTTATTAATTTACAGAGTCAAACAAAAGTACTCCATTATGTAATGGTATAGGAGAAACACTGTTTGGGGCACATTTTAATGCTATTAAGCTATTTCACATTTTATGAATTTGATATGCGTTGCTGAGGTTTATTACAAGATACTTCCTGTGTAATAGAAATCAGATAGTATTTACAGGGACAGACAAACGATATCAGCCACTACACCATTTTCAAAGTACTGCATATGATTACACAAAGGTATGAATATTTTTAAAACTTTGTTATTGTACGAATGCACTACATGTGTTGGAAATTGCTTGACATGCATTTTTCAACTTCTTTTTCTTCTTCTTTTTGTAAAATCCCAACATGATAGACAAAAATGGAAATCATTTCTGGAATCAGCATCAAAAATTAATTCAAGAAAACTTGTTCATAAGAAATCATCTAAAAGTTTTAAAATGCAAACAAATTTATCCTTAATCAGTTTTCATTTTTTAATGTTCACAAACATTTTCTTTAAATTTATTATATCTTAGATATTCTGTATTTTTTATTTGAAAATGATCAATACTTTTCATGTAACATTGGATAATTTTTAATAGGCATTTAATTATTGGCTGAATATTCCTCTAGACAAGTGTGCAGAGATAGGGAAAATTGTGCAAATGCTTCACAATGCTAGTCTTTTGTAAGTAAATTTCTTTTTAATGCTTAAAATGCATTCCTTGAATGTTTTCTGTTTTTTTTTTTTTTTTTTTTTTTTTTTTTTTTTTTCCTGTAATTTAATTACTTTTTAACAAATATTTTTTCTTAATTTCAGGAATTTCTATTTTTATTCACACTGATTTTAGATAAAAATGGTTTTAGCTATGGTTTAAATATTTTCTCTGTTTTTGCAATTTATTTCAAATTATTGCATATAAAATTATCTGTAGTTTGATCTGAACTCTTTGTTATAATTGAATTAAGAATGTTTGTATGTGTCCAGTGTTTTTTTTTTAAACATATTTCAGTAAATATTCAGTTTTCTAATGAATTTATTTAAATCATAGAAAACACATAAACATCTTGGAAACTAACATATCTAAGACAATCAAAGAAATAAACTAGTCATTGGGGGCCACTGTAATACTTACACATCATGGATATGTATATGAAAATAAAACGTATGAAAACTATTTATACAATGCATTGCAATTCATAAACAAAATTTAAATATTGTTAATATACATAGTAATGCTATATTAAAGAACTGCTGATGTACCAATTTCGACAAATTTATATAAAACGCCAAACTACTCAAGTAGTACCGAACTCCGTAAAAAAAACATCCTTATAACTCCAAAAATAATAATTCTATTAACAAACAATTAACTGCGTCGGATTAAGCGTCTCATTTCCAATTAAAATATACCCCTGAATTGAAATTTGAATGAAATACAGGGACATGAAAAATTAAAGAATGTGGAAAACAGGATTACAAATATCTCGGCAACTAATAATCCGATCAACTTCGTTTTATATGCAAAATGTGTGTTATTTTATTGCCTTTTACGTTCATTCCTTAGAACAAAAAAATTTGAAAATTTTTATATACCTTTCATCAGAACGAATTTTTCGAGAGTCCGAAAAAAATAGTTCCGGATAATCGTGGTTGCTGATATTAAATAGGCTTCGTCCCATTCTTACATACTAACTACATACAAAATTTCAAGTCTCTATCTCAATTTGTTTGGGAGATAGAGCGTTTACAGACTGACAGACAGACAGACAGACGGACGGCAATTTTTTTTTTTTCTAAAAATATGTTTTTCGGAATCTCCACTATCTAAAACGTGTAAATTTGTCAAAAAACATTTTTCGATTTTCAAAACGATTGCAAGACTTACCCTATACTACGTATGATGGGTAAGTAAAAATATAAGCTTAGCATTAGATATTTTCATTTAAAAATATAGATTATTTATAACAATAACATAATGCATAACATGCTTTGGATAGGGAGCTGAGAGAAAATGTTTTGATTTTAGAAGCTATTTTCTTCAAAAAATATCAAACTCTTATTTTTCTATAAAGTGTTGAAAAGCAATAGCCTTAATTAATTTTGATGTTTTGAAAGGTAAAAATTAAATAAACAAACTTATTTGTTGACTGTCTTTATTATTTATTTTTCTGAAATGCATATAGAGATTTTAAACAACAAAAAGTTCATTATTTTCAACACAGAGGTTAATAATTTTTATATTGAAGTTACTTAAAATTTATGCTGATAGCGGGTTCTTAAATGAATTTGATTCTTCTTATTGTTAGTAATATCAAGTTCTTATTTTGTAACTGTTTAGCTTTTTGTTTTAAAATAGTTTTTTTTTTAAAGGCTAAATAATCTTCCCTTCCCTCAAATCTACCCAATTTTTTTTAATAATAAAACAGTTTTCAGGGCATTTTGGGATATGTTGATGCCTTATTATAAAAAGTAAATTCTTTACCCAATTACCATATCAGTATTCATTCTTAAGTATTCTTCTGAGAAAAATGCATTTTCTATATTTTTCCTTTCCCCCATTCCAAAAGAAAAAAATCCACTAAAGAAAAATAAAGTTTAGATATAATTTAAAAATCCATGTAAAGAATATGCCCCTTCCTCTCTTTTTCATGACCCTGCTATCATTATACAATTTTTTATTTTTGATAAATAAATTTTTGAAAATAAAAACATTAATCATGATAGAGTTACATTCACACATTGTAAATTTTTTTTCTTATATTTCTATTAAACTTAAATTCAAGATATGCATAGTGACAGAAAATAAACCTGTACTTAATTGCAAAAATTGCAGGGAAAAACAAAGAAGTCAGTCAATTTTGCATTATCAATTTATCTTTGAAAATAACTTACACATTCAGTTCCATATTGTAATTATGATGAACTTTAATACATCTGCTTCATTTTGACATCATATTTGCATTCTTTTTTTATTGAAACATGAAAGTGGAAGTCATTCAACGAAATAGTGTAAGAACTGTACAGATGTAAAATTTCGAATTTTTAATGTTAAATTCATTTTTAATAGTTTTAAAACAAACTGCAATTTATTTAGTATTTTAAGCATTATTCAGAAATGTTTGGGTGGGATGAGTTGAATTTTTGGACTTAATTTTAAACTTAATATATATATATATATATATTTTTATTTATTTATTTATTTATTTTTTGTAAATTGTTATGTTACTATACATATTTTTTTCAATTGTTAATTTCATAATTAAAAATATATAAAATTTAGATTTCTTTATGTAACATTTTCTTTCATAAAAAATTAATATTACTTAAAATTGTGAATTTATCAAAAATTTTCTAAAATTGCAGTTCATTCTACGAAGAAGTTTTTAAGTCATGCATAAATAATTACACACATTGCAATTTCTTTTGCAACTATTAAAAATGAATTAACATTAAGATTTCAAAATTTTAAATCTCTATAATCACTCTACTGCTTTATCAAATGTCTTTTTGTTTTGCATATATGAGGTAATTTTTTTTGAACAATCCAAATATCGTGCTGTACTTAAATGTTCATTGAAAATTTCAATGTTTGGTACAATTTCAGTATGGAGGCAGCAACTTAACATAAAAGAATGTTTTTTTATGTGACAGTTATGTTTCCTAACTTTTTGGCTGATTGTACTTGTTCAGCCAAAAAAATTTGTTCCAACTGGTTAAAGAAAATTTATTCATTATTTAAAGATGAGAGCAGTTCATAGGGTCTGGGTGTATCAGTCACAAAATGTTTCAATAATCACAGGCAATTGATGGGAGAGCATTATATGATTAAATAGTTTATTAAATATAATATAACTTGATATTTTAACATAGGTATCCAGGGTTTCACTATTCTCTGATATTCAGAGCCAACAAACATATTCCTTGGTTCACAATCATGAAATCACGATAGAAAAACAGTCAAAAATTTACATGTACTCTGCCTGATTGCAGAGTGAAGAGAATTACCTATTATCTGCTTGGTTGCAGATCCAAGACTAAAAAAACCCCCTTTGGGGAAATATAACAAGAAAGCATAGAGATAAAATTAAAATGATCATAAATTTAAAAATATATCATTAACTTGACATAAAATAATTAAGAACTCAATAAATCTCTAATAATGATTTAAAAAGTACTCAAGTTGACAACTTATCAATAAATAAAACATTAATTTCGACATAAAATAATTATAAGACCAATAAATCTCTTTAAATGAATTTAAATTAAATTAAGCTGTCAACTTGTCAAGAAATAAACATTAATTTAATAATAAATCAATATTAAGCATTTTTAAATCATTATTTTAGTCATAAATATTAATCAAGATTTTTTATTTTGACAGTGATTGAATTTTCTCAAGGTCAAATCCATTAATATCAAGAATTATTATTTGACAGTAATTAACCTGTCAAGGTCAAATACATTACTATCAATAAATTTGTTTCTTTATTTAAGGCTTACGCCTAAACATCCTCCGCCTCCATGAACAGAGTTCATCAAATTCAAAATAATTAATCTTACCAGTTTTCTTAATCAAATATTGATTAATCAGATATTACAATAATAATATAAAAACATGTTACCTGAAATTTTTTTTTTTTTTAGTATTTAAATAAAATAAAACAACTTCAATATGAATTCTAAAAATTCTAACTGTCCTCAGGAGTTCAAATTTGTATAACTAAAAATAGAGAAAGAAAAATTAATATACATTATAATCACAAAAATTAAACATACAAAAGAAAGTAATAATTCAAGTACAGTTTTTTTCTATTGGTAAAGGAGAGAGTTTTTGTATGGGGCGTTTCAGTTCCCCGTGCAAAGTTTTCAGTTTAACAACCCGAACATGACTATCTTCACCAGGAAAAAGTTCAATTATTCGGCCCAATTTCCACCTTAATGGGGGCTGGTTTTCTTCCTTTATTAGTACTAAGTCATTGATTTTTAAGTTCGGGTTACTCTTCAACCATTTTGTTCGTTGTTGCAATTGTGAGAGGTAGTCTGAAGACCATCTTTTCCAAAAGCTCTGGAAGATTTTTTGCAGCAATTTCCAACGTTCCAAGGGAGTAACATATGTAGAGGAGATGTCAGGTTCAGGCAAGGATGTCATTGGTGCTCCTATAATGAAGTGTCCTGGTGTCAAAGCAGTGAAGTCATTGGGGTCAGAAGATTCAGCCACGAGCGGTCTCGAATTTAAACAGGATTCAATCTGTGCAATCAATGTTAAGAACTCTTCATAAGTCAAAATTTGTTCACCAATTGTTCTTTTTAAATGATTTTTCATTTTTTTATTCCCGCTTCCCAAAGGCCTCCAAAGTGGGGGGCAGAAGGTGGATTAAATTTCCATATTATCATTTCGTCAGTCAGATATTTGTGAAAATTTTCATCAGAAACAATTCGAGCCATCATTTTCTTCATTTCTCGGTCAGCTCCTACAAAATTTGTACCTCTGTCTGAATATATTTCTTGAGGCTTTCCACGTCGAGCTACAAACCTTTTCAGCGAGGCTAAAAATGTTTCAGTGGTAAGATCTGTGACAATTTCAAGATGGATAGCCTTTGTTGCAAAACAAATGTAAAGGCAAATATAATGCTTAAAGGGTTTCACACCACGCCCCTTACGAGGTTTGATCAAAAAAGGGCCAGCTAAATCCACTCCTACCTTCGAAAAAACTCGAGCTTGTGTTACACGTGATGATGGAAGATTTCCCATTATTTGAGATGAAAGGTGTGGCATATTTCGGAAGCATTTAATACATTTCCTTATTTCTCTTTTTACAGCTTCTTTAGCATTAACTATCCAAAAATTTTGTCGAATGGCCGAAATTGTTAACTGAGTACCACTATGAAGATGTTTTTCATGAAAGTATTTTATGATCAAATCTGTAACATGATGTTTTTTAGGAAGAATAATTTGGTGCTTTTGGTATTCAGAGAGGTTTGCACTTTTTAACCTACCTCCAACACGAAGAATACCATTTTCGTCAAGAAAAGGGGGTAAAGGAAGTAATTTACTTTTAGAATTTAGGTTCTTTTTTGAATTTAGCATTTTCAGTTCTTCTCTGAATTCATGGCGTTGAATCAATTTCACAATAGCGTTTGTTGCCCCTTCAAGTTCTTGAACAGTTAAGAAACCACTGATTTTTTCAGATGGGCATCTACTGTTATTAATAAATCTGAGACACCAAGCCATAATTCGTCTCAATTTGGTCCAGGATGAAAATTTATACAAAAGTTCGAATTCAGGAACATTTTGGGATACGGAGCAAACAAGCATTTTACGTTTTTCCTGCAGGGCCTCTTCGTCAGACAAATTTATTGGAATTTCATGCGTAAATATTGGTAAAGAATTTTCCTTCAACCAGCAGGGACCATTTAACCACACAGAGTTATTAATCAATTCAGATGCAGAACAACCACGAGAGAGAACATCTGCAGGATTTTCTTTTCCCTTACAAAATTTCCATTGCACAGGAGCAACAAGTTCTTGAATTTCACGTACGCGATTTGCGACAAAGGGTTTCCATTTACTGGCACTGCCTTTTATCCAGTGCAAAACAATTTGTGAGTCGCTAAGACAAAATATATTTTCATTATCAATTTCAAGTATCCCCCTTAAATAATTTGCTAATCTTGCAGCTGTAAGGGCTCCAAGAAGCTCAAGGCGAGGTAACGTAACTTTTTTTAGAGGTGCCACTCTAGATTTTGCAATAACAAATGAAGTTTCACAAGAAAGGGGATCACGAATATAGGCTACTGACCCATATCCCTTTATACTAGCATCAGAAAAAATAAAAAGCTGAGCAGTTTCAGGATTTAGCTTTACATTATTTACAAAATATTTTCTATGCATTTCAAAATTTACTAACTCCTTAACCTCATAAACCCATTTTCTGAAATTTTCACTTAAAGGATCTGGCAACATAGAATCCCAGTCCATTCCATGTTCCCAGATTTCTTGCATCAAAAACTTCATTCTTATTACAAAGGGAGAAATGAGTCCAAGAGGGTCATAAATTTTCGCCATGGTTTGTAAAACAAGACGCTTAGTGATAATTTGACTATCAAATTCTACCAAAAGTGGTTGTAAATCTAATTTTAATGTGTCACTTTCTGTCATCCATTTGATTCCTAATATCTTTGAAAGATTTTGTTCAAGGGTGTCTTCCTCAAAATTTATCCCATGTTCTTTCCATAAATTTTTTAATTCCATTGAATTGGTTTTGAATTTTCTTAATTTCATATTGGCCTCACTCAATATCTTCTCTGCACCTTTCGATAAAACAAAAGCTTCATTTACTGAATCTGCGCCATGGAACAAGTCATCAACATACAATGAAGTATTTAACATATTAACTATTTTCTCAAAAAGATCTTTATATCCCTCAATGTGATGTTTGATGGTTGCAGAAAGGAGAAATGGTGAGGTTGTTACACCAAAAGTTACACGAGTCATGCGGAAGACCTTCAAGATGGGATTATTACTAGTGATATTATCAAACCACAAGAACCTCAAAAAATTTCTATCTTCATCTTCTATCTGAATTTGTAAAAATGCCTTCTCTATGTCTGCTGAGAAGGCAATCTTGTGAAGACGGAATCTTAAAATAATATCCAAAATATTGGGATTTAAATTGGGACCAGAAAATAGGCAGTCATTTAAGGATTTTGCTCCTTTATCTTTAGATGACGCGTCATATACTATTCTTACTTTCGTTGTCAGTTTGTCTTCCTTTATTACTGGTCTGTGAGGCATATAATATGTGTTCACTTCGTTTTTATCAAATTTACATTCTTCAATTATCCCCAAATCAGACTGCTCATTTAATATTTTCTTATATTCATTTAATAACCATTCATTTTTGCATAATTTCGATTTTAATCCCCAAAGTCTCTGTTTAGCTACATCAAAATTGGATTCCAATTCATTTTTGTTTACCTTCCACAAAAGTTTCGTTTCATATCTGCCATTAATAAAATTTAAATTATCTTTAAATAAATCCATTGCATCTAAATCCCTTTGTGAAAATGGTTCACTTTTACTATCAGAAATACCCAATGATTCTAGATCCCAAAATCTTTGCAAATAAAAATTTTCCCTTTCATTCACCGATACATGATGAGCGTTAATCGTTTTGTTGCTTTCAGAGTTAATTTTTCCCACTATTGTGTAACCAAAAAGTGTATTAGCTACATATAAATGCTCATTAATTTCTTCTACGATGCCTTTCTGCACATTCCAAAAATAATCAGCTCCAAGAAGGACTTGCACTGCTGATTCCTGGGGGGTAGGATCTGCTAATTTCCATCCCTTCCTCTCAACATATTTCGTAATTAAAGGATCAGAATTTGGAACCTTCAAAGTTGTTGCGCTTATTAAATCCGTAGCTAATACCTCAACATTTATGAAACGGCGATAATTCAATTTACTTCTTAATTTAATTTTGAAAACATCATATTCTTCTTCCCGACCTTGATCAATACCAAAGGCAAATACAGTTAAATGTTCCTTTCGTAAAACAGGCAAATTTAATTCACGAGCTAATGTTTTTGTTATGAAGCTTTTCTCGCTTGCAGAATCAAGCAATAAACGAACTAATTTTGATTTCGAGTTACCTTGAGCAGTGACACAACATGTTTGCAATAAAACAGCATGATTAGAATTTTTCAAATTACAATGAGAATTAGATACAATTGTTTGATTTTCGGATATTTCTGGTTTCAATTTTTTCTTAAAACAAAATAATTTGTTATGTTCAGTGCTTTTACAATTTATACATGGCTGCAATTTTACACGGCACTGTGAAGATAAATGGGATTTCAAAAAACACCGATAGCATCTACCTTCTTTTTTTAACATTAATCTTTTCTTTTCATCAGCTAAATTTTTACACTCAGACGATAAATGTTCATTATTTTTACAGAAAACACAAAAAACTTTAATATTAGCATTTAGAGTATTAGCATGTTGATATTTATTTGATTGTTTTCTTTCACGATATTCAGTTTTATTTTTATATACAAACGAAGAGGTTGTATCAGTTTTAGAACTAGTCATAAGCAAAGCTTTTTCTCTGCATTCAATTTCTGATTTAAGAAAGGCAATTAGATCTGTTACATCAAGGTCTTTACTAGTATCACGTCTTCTGTGATATTCAATTACAAGTTCATGGGGTAATAACTTAATCAAAACAGGATTTAATAAATGCCCATAGGAACTAGATGTTACTCCTAAATTTCTTAAACTTCTTATGTTTATTTCACAAACGTCATGCAATCTTCTTAACGCATTTAAATTTGAGCAATTTTTTACGGGTTCCATGTTTAACAAATTAGACATATGTTTATTTATAATTACATCAACTTTACCAAATCGGTCCTTTAATAAATCAATACAGGTATCATAATTTTGTTCTGTCAATGGAAATCCTTCTACCACATTGTATGCACGATTACATAACAAAGATTTTAAATATGCAAATTTCTCTATATTTGACAGTGATTTATTCTGGTGTATCGATGTTTCAAAACAATTAAAAAATTCTACCCATTCCTCGATTTCACCAGAAAATTTTGGAACATTTAATTTGGGTAATTTCATGGTTGAATAAGAACTTGCTTCTGTTCCACTGACAGAACTATTCAATGCATTCACAGAACTACCTGATATCATTGTAGAAATATTGCCTTTATTGCATTTACTTAATCTATTTTTAATTTTAAATTTAGCACTTATCAACTGATCATTATACTTTTCACTGCTAGCAATATCCTTTTCATATTCTTTTAAGTCTGATATTTGAGCTTCAATTTCATGATTTAATTTTTGAAATGCAGATTCTTTTAAAGACAATGTTTCGTGAAGCTCTAATAATTCATCAGTTTTTGTATTGTCAATATCATCTGCTAATAACGTGTCTAATTTTGTTAATAACTTTGTAAAACTTGTTCGTTCTACAGAAAGCTTTGCTTTAAGTTTTTCTAAATTTTCCATAACAATAATAAAATTTTAATTTCTAATTGAATAATAAAGCTTCTTACATGTTTATTTCAGGTAATCCTTAGGTAATCCAAGTGCACAAAAGTCACAATAGTCACACAATTTAGTCACTATTTAATACTCCCGGGTTTCGGCACCAAAAAGAAAATGGGTGTATCAGTCACAAAATGTTTCAATAATCACAGGCAATTGATGGGAGAGCATTATATGATTAAATAGTTTATTAAATATAATATAACTTGATATTTTAACATAGGTATCCAGGGTTTCACTATTCTCTGATATTCAGAGCCAACAAACATATTCCTTGGTTCACAATCATGAAATCACGATAGAAAAACAGTCAAAAATTTACATGTACTCTGCCTGATTGCAGAGTGAAGAGAATTACCTATTATCTGCTTGGTTGCAGATCCAAAATAATTATAAGACCAATAAATCTCTTTAAATGAATTTAAATTAAATTAAGCTGTCAACTTGTCAAGAAATAAACATTAATTTAATAATAAATCAATATTAAGCATTTTTAAATCATTATTTTAGTCATAAATATTAATCAAGATTTTTTATTTTGACAGTGATTGAATTTTCTCAAGGTCAAATCCATTAATATCAAGAATTATTATTTGACAGTAATTAACCTGTCAAGGTCAAATACATTACTATCAATAAATTTGTTTCTTTATTTAAGGCTTACGCCTAAACAGGGTCATTTGATAATTCATTAATTTATTTGTTCAGCAAATAGTTGTTGATTTGTGAAAGGAAAATATTCTTACATTTAAACATAAATACCACATTAGAATTTCTTACTTAAAATCAAAGCACAATTTCTAACAAAAAAAAAAAAAAAAAAAAAAAGTACTGGAGCTCTAATTTTCTAACGTAATTACAACCATAATGTATCCTACTCCCCCAACTGTTCCCTCTATGTGGATAGTTATATTTCATACATTATTTGAAAAATTTATATTTTACATATTATTAGAAAAAAATATATTTCATACATTATTTGAAAAATTTAAAGCAATTTCCTTGTCTGCAACAAAATTTTTTTAATCTATTTTCTATTTTGGCTATTATATCCATATGAAATTATGTATGATAAAATCTAATAAATGAAGAGAGCAAAAACATTAAAATTGGGAGTGAGAAATTTTCACTAAATCACTCACCAAAGATTTTTTTACATAAACTAACAAAACACCTTTTTCATTGGGCTTTGATGTTAAGTATATCCTGATGTTTTGACTAATATTTAAGTATTCATTAAAAATGAAGAAGGCCCAAAGCTGTGCTCCTGTGAGCTTCAATACAAATTAAGCAGGATATAGAACTAAAAAATTGATCAGTAAAAAACTTTTTACAAACACAAAAAACAGTGATTAAAGATAATATGACCATAAATAGAAAGGATAAATACAGTTGAGGTTTTCTGACATTACTCATCTCTGTTCAGAAATCAATGGGAAAAGAAGAAATTTTAATAATTTAGATTAGATAATATGACCATAAATAGAAAGGATAAATACAGTTGAGGTTTTCTGACATTACTCATCTCTGTTCAGAAATCAATGGGAAAAGAAGAAATTTTAATAATTTAGGTTTAATTTTTCAATCACTGTTCTATTGGGTTTCAGAGCTCAGTATTTATGAGCTCCAGAGAATTGATTTAAATAAAAAAAATTAACTAAAATCGAAATAGTAGGATAACATCCCCAGTAATTGGCACATTAAGAATTTGTCTTTAAACTTACTTCAATTTTCATTACAAAGAAATACGATATTTACTTAGAAATATTTTTAAATCAAAGAATGCATATTTGTGCATCTATTTTGCCCACTAAAAGCAAAAAAAAATTGAAAAAGTATTTTTATTAAAATATATTTATAAAAAGTTGCTGAAATCGCCAGTAATTGGCACCTAGAGCACCAATGTATGACACCCTGTGATCCAGTAATTGGCACAAGTTTATATTTTAAAAAAAACTTTACATTTTGTATTGGGTTTAATCGCTTTAAATGAATTTACTGTAGATGAAGATGCCATATTTCAGATTTTTAAGAGTAAGAAATTAGCATATTAGTCTGAAATGTGAACACTTTAAAACAATACAATATACTTATATTAATACCCAGTAATTGTCATGCTGTCCCCAGTAATTGTCATATGAAGCTTTAATGGATTCCAATTACTGATAATATTTCATATTTTCAAATAAAAACAAATGATAAACAAAATTAGTCTATAACTTTAAAAGTACTTCCAAAATAAGTGGTTTAATCTCAAATTCCTTGCGAATTCCTTGTAATTGGAATAGATGCCAATTACTTGGAACTAGCAAAATTGAAGCACCATTAATTGGCATCTATCATTAATTCAGAAATCCAAATATTTGTGTCGAAAATACCTTTACACAATTAAAGTAATCCTTTTTAACTAAACAAAACTGTTGTCAATTAAAATTTAAAATATATTATAAATCAAATAATAATGAATAGAAAAGCATGCATTCCTTAAACCAAAGAAGAAGCATTTGCAACAAAAATGGCTAATTTCACACAAGCCATAATTGTTTCTCTTTCCTAGGCACTATTGTCATCTAGTAGCATAAATCAAAGTTATAATCTTTAATGTAAATGAGCATTCAACTGGTATATTGTCTTGCATTTTTAAAAGACTGGATATAAATCTTTTTTTTAGGACATGTTTGTAGGAGTCAATCACTGGTGCATGCCAATTACTGGTGATGTTACCCTACTATTGCTATGCTCCAATGCAAATTATGTGCTGCTTAATATTATTTTCTAAATATTTAAAGATCAGAAAACAAATCCATTTTTAAGAAATATGAAATTTATTATCATCATTATGATGATGTTTAGCTAAATTACATCTTTTAACTGCTTATTTTTCTTAGATTCTCACTATAATAAAAACTTCAATAATAAATCATTTTAATATTTTTTAAGCTCTTATTAGGATTCTTGTTGTTAATCATCATTGTTTGACTGTTACAAATAAATAAATAAAATTATTATTCCAAGATGACCTCAATTATATTATTGAAAGATTTTTGTATGTAATTCAGCTTTGGTATTTTGATTTTTTTTTTTTTTTCATTATTCATTTTCAATTATATATATATATTTTTTTTTGCTTTTTTTGTTTTAAATGCACTAAAAGACTGGGAGGTGCAGCACAAACAATTACCTCATCGAGTTCATGGATGAAAATCAAGGATTAGTTAATTCTCAATTTGCATATTAAAATGCAATCAGTCGGCCAAGTCATATCTTGATGAAAAACACCCAAAAACCCAATTTTAGCAGTTGACTAATAGGCTTACCATTGTGTTTTTCTGCACCTAAAAGTGTGAATACATGGAGAATGAGGAGCAGGAAAACATAATGGTATAATGCTAAACCTATGAGTCAACTGCTAAAATTGGCTTTTTGGATGTATTTTACCAACATACAACTTGGCATGCCGATTGCATTTTAATATTCGAATCAAGATTTAATTAATCCTAGATTTTCCTAGAGAACTCAATGAGGTGACTGATTGTGCTGTTGACTCCCAGTTTATATCCAGAATCCTATTTCAACTCAAGTTTTGATTCATAGCAATTTTTAATTATTTATCATACTGGATTTTTTTTTTCTTTCAAGTTTCTTTCTATAACCAATAAGAAAATTTTTATTTCTAACTTATTTAAAAACAACTATAAAAAATTAAACACAAATTAAGAAAGTTATGTGGAAGTAAAAATATATAAAAACAATTTTTAAATTATTATTTCATTAAATCTATACTGCTAGCATTATTTTCATCTGTCTACAGTTCTTCGCTAATTAGCTAAAGAGCTAAAGTTAACCACTGTAAAACCTGTTTATTATTTATCAATAGTCATTTTAATGAGTTTTTGCATTTACATTTTATAGAGGTATAAAAAATTTCTGACAAGTATCATTATGATAAATTATTATACATATTTTTTACATATTTTAAGAATAAATTTAAAACTAATAATATCTCTAAAAAATTGTCTTCATGTTTCAGGATTGATGATATTGAAGACAATTCTAAATTAAGAAGAGGTATCCCTGTTGCACATCACATTTTTGGAGTACCCAGTACTATAAATTCAGCAAATTATGTTTATTTCTTAGGGTTGGAAAAAACATTAAATTTGGGCCATCCAGAAGCTACAAGAGTATTTACAGGTATTTCTGTGTTTCAATGTATACTTATTATGCAGGATGATTATAAAAAAATAATAATATATGATCCCTCTGGTCAGTATACCATTCATAGAAACAATGGAATTTGAATTGTAGTTTTTCAAGATATGCTCTTGAGAATGTAGTGAAGAACAAAAATTAAACTTTTACAGTTTTAATAATAATAAAAAAATTTAAGAGGATTCAATTGCCAACATTTTTTCACATTGAAAAGTAAAAAGTAGAGTGAAAAACATAAATGTTGTTGCAATGGCATGTATAACACTTAAAGTGTGAGCTTAAAATACAGGCAAAGATGAACTGCAAAAACAACAAATAAGTATAAATAAGCCATAAAGAAACAAAAACTTGATTCAAGTTTTCAACGTTACTACAAATTTCTACAGATTTTGACACATCATATGCGGAAGATTGTGGAAAGTAATTATCGCTCATGAAAAACAAACAACTGAACCTCACATTTAAAATTTTACCAATCCTATATACTTCACAGAAATTATATACATGCCTTCAATTTTAATTATCTCCAGAGCCTAGAAATCCATTTCAATGGGATCATGTGATTATAATGGCAAAGAAATGGGAAGTTGCAGAAAATAAAATGTTGTTTAAGCACATGCCAATTATTCTTTGCTCTTCTTTCTTTGTCTGTTGTCTTTTCAGTTTTAGCACCACTGATGCTGTTCCATTGCCAGTTATCGTTTTTCATTACATCAATCTCTATATTATTTGAAAACTGGTTATTACCAATTGGATTATTTTTTAGAAATTCTTATTTTCATTAAGTTGTCATTCTTCACCATATTTTTAGGCGCATACCTTAAAATACCTACACATAAAAAAATTCATTTTGTCTTTTCAAATGATACAGTCAGTAAGATCTGATATAACAACTAAATTATTATTAACTAATAATAACACATTGCTCAGTGGTGCACAAAACAGGAATTTTAATATACATTTGTACATATTAAAATAAAATAAAACTTTCAACGTTTCGCGCTGTCTTCTGCGGTCGTCTTCAGGAAAATATGATAATGGAAGGACTACGTTTGCATCTTGATCGAGAGATAATATTTCTACTAAATTAAAATCTAAATGAATTAAATTTTTTTAAAAAAAATGTTGCCATTTACACATGAGTAAAAATTAAAATATTGCAAGGAAATAAAAAATTTTAAGATTTCATGATGTGATGCCATATTTTTGGTATATTGTAGGATAAATTATCATTACATGGTTTATTTTCTCGTGCTATGATTTCGATGGATTCTCTTATTTTACCTTGAACTGGGTTATTATATGGAACTATGATTTTGGCTTCCACAAAATTAATATGGCAACCCTTGTTTGCCAAGTAGAAGCGAGCAAGGGCAGTATTCTTGTACTTGGTCTTATTCTTGTGCCATATTAATTTTGAGGAAGCCAAAATCATAGTTCCATGTAATAACCCAGTTCAAGGTAAAATAAGAGAATCCATCGAAATCATAGCACGAGAAAATAAACCATGTAATGACAATTTATCCTACAATATACCAAAAATATGGCATCACATCATAAAATCTTAAAATTTTTTATTTCCTTGCAATATTTTAATTTTTACTCATGTGTAAATGGCAACATTTAAAAAAAAAAAAAATTAATTCATTTAGATTTTAATTTAGTAGAAATATTATCTCTCGATCAAGATGCAAACGTAGTCCTTCCATTATCATATTTTCCTGAAGACGCCCGCAGAAGACGGTGCGAAACGTTGAAAGTTTTATTTTATTTTAATATGTACAAATGTATATTAAAATTCCTGTTTTGTGCACCACTGAGCAATGTGTTATTATTAGTTAAATTTTATGGTGCAACTGTCCTATATATATTTATAAATTATTATTATTATTATTATTATTATCATTCTTTTTATATATTACTCTGTTGGATATTATATATCATTTAATTTAAATCATTAATGCCTAAATGATTAAATTAGTTTTAAAATATGTATTTTGGTATTACTGTTTCTTATCTGAAGTATTTTTTAGTTTGTGAAAAATTTAAATAATTTTATTTTCTAGTATGGAATTATTAATGTGAAATATTAATAAAATGTGTTTGCCCTGATTAAAAATTATTTTAAGTTTTATTTATGACTCTGTTCTTTTAAAAGTGTCATTTATTTAAGATCTTTTGAATTAGAAAATATTTGAAGCAATCCTTAATTTTTGTATAGTTTTGTTGCTCCTTTAATAATATTTCTTGTGATTTTAAATGTATGCATGCATATGTATAATTTTATGCACTAGCATTAGCATTATATATTTATTTTTAATGCTCTGGCAATTATTATATTATCAAAATATTACTGTGTGCTAATTTGTAGCAAAATTTTAATTTATATCAGAGTTCTCACAATTAATCCTTAAAAATGTTGAAAAACTCAATTTTTATTTTCTAAGATCCTTTAAAAGTAATTCAATTGACATAGGGTGTTTTCTCCTCTTCCTGCCCAACCTTATGGGCACAAAATTTATAAGACATGATAAAGTCAGTTAAAAATTGTCTTTTCTCAATCTAAAATCAAAAACAAAATTATCCAAATAATTACTGTTATTTTCATTTTTTACAAGCTGACTCAGCTTAGCATTTAGTATGCTCACTTTTCTGTAAGGTAACCCGGGAGAACTCGCTATGAGAATTTCTCTCACAGTCCTCAATTCTTTTCTTTTACTTTACAGTCACTTACTATCAAATTTTTTGTTTGGCTTAGTACTTTTATTCAAAAAAGAGGTAAAGTAATCGAAATCACATTTTAAAATTTTATTAAAATGAAAAATAGTCTTAAAAATGGTACGATAGGGACAGAAAATCTCATGCGTGAGTTCTCATGGGTTAAACTCTTGTTTACTGGTTCGAATTTGTGCATCCCAAACCAGGTGATTGTGTAATTATTTTAATTTAGTGAGCAAGGTGGTCAGAATTTGGATTGGTTTCATTTAGGAAGTCCTGTCTGCATGTAATATAACTTTTTGAGTGCAGCTAAATTTTGATTTTTGGAGAATTAGCTAATCAACAGATGAGCATAGAGTATTTTATTTTTTTTAATCTATCACATTTCACGGCTTACTCTTGCATGTATAAGCTATAAATTGAGATTCTTCTAGACTGAGCCTTTTAGTATTAATAAGAGGTAACCACAAAAAGACAGATATCGTGTATAAATGTGTTTTTGGGGGGTCTCTGAGCCTTAAAACACATAAATGTGTCAAAAACTTGAAGGTAAAAGAAATTTTGATTCCAGTACTTTCTTTTAACTTCAATAGCATTTATATTTTGCATGTACTATTTTGAAAGGCAAGTTGAATTTGTCAAATTTTGCTTCAAGAAAAGTATGATACATCAACAGGGGATTATATTTATCAGGGTGAGGTATAAATTTACTAAATATACCTTTTATATCTTGATTCTTAAGTTTTGTGAATTTTTGTTTAATTAAAAAAAATGTAAAATGTTACTTTGTATTCATATTTTACATATGATTGTTTCAATTATGTAATTTTTATGGACAATAATAAAATTCTTTTGTGTGTTCGCCATGCTTTTGTGTAATGAGTAATAAATGACTCACTTACAATTTTCTATAGAAATCATGATGTATTTGATTTCAATAATCCATATCATTTTTTTAAATTTTTGAACTAGTATAATGTATTATTCAAACAATTGTCACTTGTGCTATGTTTGCACTGAGATAGTTGAATAACTTAAACTTTAAGTTTTTTGAAACGGATGTATCTGGAATCAAGATTTAGAATTGAGAAATTTCTGAAATTTACTTAACTTTTGGTACTTTATTAATTATGAGTTGAATGAAAATCTACTTTCAACATTCTTTCTCTTATTTGAAACTGTTATTAAGATCAGACTTAAGTTCTATAAATAATTATTTAAATCTTTCAAATTAACGTTTGAATTAATTGTGAATTAACATGCTGCTAAGAATTAAAACAATAATAAACTACATATAGTTTAGAAGTTGTAGTTATAAATCTAACATAAGTAAGGTTTCTTAAAGCTTTTTGCAATGTAAACAACTGAAGTCTAATTCAGGGTTTCCTGTTTCAAAATGTTAAATGACTCAACTATTTCAATGCAAATGTAGCATTATAGTCTATAATCAGGGTGACCACAGAAATATAATTTTCAAATTCCCTGATATTTCCCTGACTTTTCCCTGATGTATTTAAAATTTTCCAGGATATGACGCGATGTTAAAGTTAGTTTCAAAAGAATGATGCAAATTATTAGAAGTAAAATAATTTTTATATTTCATGGAAATGGCGATTAGTACTTTATATGACTAAGTTTATTTCAAAAATCATAAAAATATGTAATTAGTAAAAACTAACTAGCATTTTGTAGTACTGCATCAGAGACTTTGTTACTTCATATTTCCCAATATCATTACAGTCATGAAAATTATCATATATCATTCGCTGTGCTATTAATGTTTCTTCAGCTAAGTTCTCAATAAGGCATTCCATGTGCCCCCGGATGGTCATATTTTCTCTCGGATAAAAACTAATTATTTCTAATTATTATGTCGTCGTGGTTTCAAGTCGATTGGCTTACTGAGTTTAAGTCCTGGGTTAGAGAAGTGCCAAATGATGTGCACAGAGTTGAATACATAAAATGCCACCGTTCAGTTGCTCTTAGTAATATGGGTCGGACAGCTCTTACGAGTCATGCAAAAGAAAGTGAACATAAAAAAAGGATAAAAGCCGCATTACAGCCAAATATAATGGATTCATTGTATTCCAAAAAAATTGCAAATGAGGAGATTTTGAAAGTTGAAGAAAAATCAAAACCTGACGCTACTACTGCTAATACATCGCTTTCTGATCCGCCATACGTAACGGAAGACCGTTCGCGCTATTACAGCAAAGGAAAAATGACAACAAATTTTCCCTGATTTTTCCCTGATATTTCCCGAAATCTTAAATTCCCTGATATTTCCAGGTTTTCCAGGTCTGTGGTCACTCTGATAATGTGTGTGAATGACTTTGAGTATCTTTGAAAATGAATTCAAAATTCTAAACTTTCTATTTTCAACAGGAAACAAGACTTACTATACTCTATATTTTCTATGACAGCCCAAGAGTATTTGTAAAAAATAGAGTGCAGGCAGACAGACCAGCCAAATTTACAACACTTTCAAACAAGTTGTAAAATGTTAGAAAGTGCTAATCCACACTGAAAAATCCCCTCTCCTCTCAGAAAAAAAAGCTGTTCACACTCTTTTTTTTTTTTTTTTTTCTTTTTTCAACTTAATTCTCGAGACTTTAATTTTACCTTATCTGGCTATTTTTTTTTTTTTTTTGTGTGTGTGTGTGTGTGAAAACCTCATATTTTATAAGCTTTTAATTAGTTTTTAGGTGTGCTTAAAATGTTATATATATAAAACTTAAAAAAATGTTTTTTGCAAAGCACTTCTAAGTTTTTTGGCTTCCTTAATGTTTTGATTAATAGAACGTTAGTGATTTTCTCCCCAAGGTTGAGAATAAACATTTGGTATATTTCTGTGTGCTGTATTTTGAATCAGTTTTTCATTCCTTCAGGGTGCATAAGTATAGGCAGTTAAAGGCCTTTTTAAGGTATTTTTAAAGTGTCAAAGAAGAAAAGATGGCTTAAATAAATGTGCAATTTATTAATGAATTTAACAAAAATTAAAACAATCAAAATTAATTTAACTAACCATAATTTAACTTTATCAGTTTGTTAAAAAGTGAAATTGAAATAATGCAAGTGAAAATGATAAGTAGCTAACTATAGCAAAGTGAATGCTATAAAACTGACACAGAAGTGCAGTAATTGTGAGAGTTACTTGATTCTCAAAACCAATTCCTATAAGTGAAAAACCAGTTCCTATATAATTTTAATTTCAAAGTGGAATTCATTATATTTACTTTTGACAATACATTTGTTTGATTTAATTACTGAATGCATATAAGTTAATTATTTTTAAATTTATAAATAATTTTAAATATATACTTTCAAAACATTACTTTTATAATCTGACATTGTTTTATACATTTCTAAAGTGTTTTAGTTATTTTAAATTTTGAAATAACTGAGAATTAGTTCTCAAGTAAAAAATTGAGATTGTGCCAATATCATTGGTGATCACCATTTTTTTTTTACCAAATATATTAGGTAGCTTTCATTACAAAAAGTAAAAAGCTACCTATTGCAGCCGTCCGGAGGAAAGCACTTCTGGAAAATTTGGTATATTTTCACCGATCATGACCGCCCCACCAGTGGCCAAGAGGCTCGGACCTCTCAACTGGTAGACGGCAGGTGCTGGGTTCGAACCCAATCGCGGCTGTCGGCCTAACCGTTCGGAGTTTTCCGTGGTTTTCTTCGAACCTTGCGTAAATACGGGTTAGGTTCCCTTAGAAAGACCCCCACGGAGGGCACTCCCCCTGGTCCTATATCCCATTAGCGTAGATAATCGGACGACAAAAATCAACCAACCAACCAACCGATCATGACCCCCAGACCCCAAAACCACCCTCCGTTCAAATGTTGACATATATATATATATATATATATATCTGATTTTTGTCATGCGATAACTAACGTATTTATGAACCGATTTGAATGAAACTTGGTATGTACATAGTACATACAAATGTCTCGACCGAGTTCGTTGGTCAGCATCATTCGCCATTTTGTTTCAAAATGGCGGCCATTTTAAATTTTTAAAAAAATTTAAAATTTAAAATTAAATGTGAAAAAATTAAAAGTTGGAAAATATTTTTCTTTTACGTGTTAGAACTTAAAACAAAGATTCCAGAACACTTTTTATTTTGTCTATATCTTAAAAAATGATTGAGTTATAGCACTTTGAATTTTTCTTATGGCTGACATTTTAAAACGATCTGATTTTTGTCACGTGATAACACGCGTATTTATGAACCGATTTCAATGAAACTTGGTATGTACATAGTACATACAAATGTCTCGACCGAGTTCGTTGGTCAGCATCATCCGCGATTTTGTTTCAAAATGGCGGCCATTTTAAATTAAAAAAAAAAATTTAAAATTAAAAATTAAATGCGAAAAAAATTAAAAGTTGAAAAATATTTTTCTTTTACGTGTTAGAACTTAAAACAAAGATTCCAGAACACTTTTTATTTTGTCTATATCTTAAAAAATGATTGAGTTATAGCACTTTGAATTTTTCTTATGGCTGACATTTTGAAACGATCTGATTTTTGTCACGTGATAACACGCGTATTTATGAACCGATTTCAATGAAACTTGGTATGTACATAGTACATACAAATGTCTCGACCGAGTTCGTTGGTCAGCATCATCCGCCATTTTGTTTCAAAATGGCGGCTATTTTAAATTTTTAAAAAAATTTAAAATTTAAAATTTAATGCGAAAAATTAAAAGTTGAAAAATATTTTTCTTTTACGTGTTAGAACTTAAAACAAAGATTCCAGAACACTTTTTATTTTGTCTATGTCTTAAAAAATGATTGAGTTATAGCACTTTGAATTTTTCTTATGGCTGACATTTTGAAACGATCCGATTTTGTCACGTGATAACACACATATTTATGAACGGATTTTAATTAAACTTGGTATGTACATAGTGCATACAAATGTCTCGACTGAGTTCGTTGGCCAGCATCATCCGCCATTTTGTTTCAAAATGGTGGCCATTTTAAATTTTTTAAAAAATTTAAAATTTAAAATTAAATGCGAAAAAATCAAAATTTGAAAAATATTTTTCTTTTACGTGTTAGAACTTAAAACAATAATTCCAGAACACTTTTTATTTTGTCTATATCTTACAAAATGATTGAGTTATAGAACTTTGAATTTTTCTTATGGCTGACATTTTGAAACGGTCTGATCTGAACGATCCACAATGTTGCTTTAAAATGGCATACACTTTATGATATCGTGGAATTTAGTGACTCTCCAAATCGCTTAAAATAAAACCAGATTGAATAAAAGATGATTAATTTCTAAAAATTCCTATTAATATTCAGTCTTGACAAAAACTAGTATTCAATCTTATAAAATCACTAATTTTATAAGATTATTTCCACTAATTTGAGATTAGTATTTTTGAACAATATAACTTACTTTAAAATAAATAAATAAATATATAAGTATATGAAAGCTACCTCTTCCTCCCGGCATTGCCGGAAGGACTTTTTATGTATTAATCAAGCTTTTTTGGTTAAGTCTGGATAAACTTGAAATAAAACTTTCTTATTTTATAATTTTGATGTGAATTAGTAGTGTAGCTTTTTGAAGGAAGTTTCGTGGTATGATAATGAGAAACACCGAAAAAACTGGCGATAAATATATTCAATAAATATAAAAACTTTGTTAAATCACCATGTTAAATCACCATGTTTTTCTTTTTCTTTTATGGTGATTTAACAAAGTTTTTATATTTATTGAATTTCGTGGTATGATTCAAGAAAAAAAATATCTCATCTTTTTTATGGATATTTAATTATGCATTATTAATTATTTACTTGACTCGACTTTTAATAATAATAAATAAAAAAAATTACAGGGCTACTAAATGCTGTTACACTCTAAAAATTAAGAGTTAATTTTAATTGTTTTGTATGACAATTTATTCTTCTATTTCTGTGTTTGGCAATTTGCTATTAGTACAGACAATTTTGTATAAAGCAAATATTTAAAATTATTTTTAAGATAGAAGTCGAATGATTATTAAACAGCTTTTTGTTTGCAGATTTTCTGCAGATAAAATTTTTAAGCAATTAAAATGTCTAGGTTTCAATAGAACCTTCATATATAGAGCTCTAAAATAGTTATTGAATGCTAATAGTTGTAAAAATAGACAAATGCCTGATTGTCCACACTCACTTTGCACTAAAGAAAGCAAAAAATAATTTATGAAAAGATACAAAGAAATCCAGTGCGTTCTGCAAATAAAATAACTGTGAAATAGAACATGAGTCGCAGAATTATGCAAGTTATTATAAATGAAGACCTAGGTTTTCACCATTATCACAAAAGCAGGGGTCAGAGTTGTCTTATATTTCCTGTTTTTTCTATATTTATAAAATAACCTCCAAAAATATCTATATTTTTCTATATTTCTTTAACTGCCCTATATTTTCCATATTTCTCTACTTCCTCATATATTTAGTATTAATATCCTCACCTCCTAGCATTTACAATTATTTCTATTTTTTGCTGTATTTTCATGTAAGAGCAGTACTCAATCCTGCATATGATGCTCGCTCATGCTTTCAATCATTACAAACGAGAGAGATGGTATGGTATAGATTGCTGGATTTTTAAACATGCGTTTATATCGAAGAAAATTAAATATTGATGCTTTTACAGCTGCTTAATTTCCTTGGCTTTGGGGCCCATTTTCTTTTTTTTATTTTTTTTAGATATTTCATCAATAAAGAAATGTTTTTGAATAACTTGATTTCGCATTTGTCGCTTTGTTTGCTGAGTTAGTTATGATATCTTACATGGTTCTGTTTTTCATTGCAAATATTTTATTTTCTCTTATCGTTTGTTCACCCTCAATACATGTTTTTTATTTATCTTAAATTTTAATTTAAAAGTGGAAAGACATATTTATTGCATTACATAAACGCAACAACACAATGTGAATATAGATTGACAAAGTTCTGTTATGCTTAGATAGATCAGATTGATGGTCAAGAAAAAAAAAATCATCAAATGGCGTGTAAAAGGTAGAGATAATTACCATATCTGTTTCTTATCAGCAACAGTGGTTATTCATAATTAAAGCAGCATGCTTTAAAGTGCAAAGATAATTCAGAAAAACAAAGTGACTAGTCTCAATCTTACTTTGTGGATTCCTCTGGTGGAAAAAACTTGACTTTGAATATAGAAAAAAAAAAAAAAAAAAGAAAATCTGGATTAAATACTTAAGAGTTTAAATGAGAAAGAGGAGATCTACCATTTCAAGATTCTGTAGATAAATTCATGTGGCCCTAATTATTTATTTCAGTCATCAGGTGGAATACAAAATTTATTTTGCAAAATGTTTACAGATTCCTCTTTGCCACAAAGTATACAGTTAAATTCAAAGAAAGTATTGTATGCCTTATCTCATGGCCTTGGCTTATTTTTTTAAAAGCCAGTTAGTAATGATTTTAAACAAAAATCCCTTTTTTCAATCTCATATATGATGAGACTTTAAATGAACAGAAATCAAAATAATTAGACATTTTTGCTAGGTATTGGAGTGGGGAAAATAGATGTATTGCCGAAAAATACAATGGAAGTGAGCTTTTTGGTCATGTAACTGCAACAGACATAGCAAATAGCATAATGAATATTATGAAAGCTTTTAAAGTAGAGGTAAATTATTTGCTTATATTAGCATCGGATGGTCCTAATGTGAATAAATCAGCTTTTATTATTTTGGATAAATACTAAGTACAATCTATAAGAAAATTTGGCTTAGTGTTGGGACTTTAATTTACACATTATTCACAATGCATTTGACAAGGGTATCTATAACATGTGAGCCTTTCTCAAACATCACAGATTTCCTTGAAAATATACATTGTTGGTTTGGAAAATTTCCATCTCATCAAGAAGACTTATGAACAACAATGGAATAATTCATTTTATATTTGTTTTGTAATAGTTAGTTAGTAAAAATGTATAACCTATCAGAAATTGTGCGTTAAAAAAGTATTTTATTGAAAAATATTTTCAGTAATGTTATTTTCTAAATGTCCTATATATATGTTCCATATTTTTCACAAAAAATGTTCTATATTTTATGAATTGGCCACATCTATCCCTGCAAAAGAAAAGTTCAAGATTTGACTGCTACACAAAGAATAAAAAGATTACAAAGATGCAAGAAATTCCTGAAGCAGTATGATAGAAGTTTTGATGGAATAATATTTTCTGATGAAAAGCTGTTTCGCTCTGAACAGTGTTATAATGCTAAAAATGATTTTTGTTCCAGCAACCTTCAAGGATTTAATTGAAATCCTTTGATACATTAAACACTTTCAGAACAAAAATTCTGTTATGGTTTGGGCTGCAGTGTCGTACAATAGAAAATTGCCTTTGAAATTCTTCAAAAAAGGAATTAAAATCAATGTTGAATATTACAAACAGAACACATTGGCTGCACATTTATTGCCATACGCTGACAGGTTGTACTCCAAGAAGAATTGTTTATTTTAAGCAAGATTCTGCACCTTCCCACCAAGCTAAATCAACACAGGCTTAACTTAACATTTCACATCAATTGTCCGAACTTTATCATGCAAGAAGATTGATTACCTTCTTTACTGGATTTAAATCCTTTAGATTATTACATCTGGAGATTTTTTGAGGCTACATTAAATAGGAAACAGCACTGAAGTTCGAACTCTCTCAAAGCGTCCATAATGTGTGAATAAGATCATTTATCTCTTAAAATTATTCATACTGCAGTCAGATGGTGGTATAAGAGATTATCTTTGGTAATTGATGAAGTTGGCAGTTGTTTCAAGTTATTTCCCTCTAAACTTTCATTTCTTATATTCATCATATTAGTGTGTTTATCATTTTTTATCTAATATTTCTAAAATAAAATTACTGAATATTTTTAACAGTATTTAGTAGCCACCTTGTATTATTTTACTTTATTTTAATGTTATTATATTGTAAGCTTTCATATATTTCAATTCCATTATTGCATTCCAGTTATTGTTTAAAAAATGTTAACAAAGCAATGACTAGAAATTCACAAAATTCTGAAATATGCACAACCTCTGGTCCCAAACTGTGCAGATTTGAGAGAGTCTATTAACTATCATACTTATCATGTGAATTTAAGTTATTAATAAGAATAAATTAAATATATATATTTTTCTATTCACTTAAATACATTTTTCATTGTTTAAGGTTTAATTCTTTTGTAAATATATGTGATAAAAATATAGCTATTTTACATTTGAGGGTACAATTATCTGATTTTCGTTTTAATTTTTTTAAAGCTGAAATCTAAAATATATTTAATTTCATTATGTTTAGCTCTTTAAATATGACTTTTTAGAACAATTGCTGGAGCTTCACCGTGGCCAAGGAATGGAAATATATTGGAGAGACAGCTTTTTATGCCCAACAGAAGATGAATATAAAGAAATGGTTAAAAGAAGTATGCATGCAATTACCATACTATAAAAAACTGTGTTACAATTAGAAAATATATGTACGTAATATTTTATTATTTTCAGAAACTGGTGGACTTTTCGGCTTAGGTGTGAGATTAATGCAACTATTCAGTGATAATAAAAGGTTGGTGATTTTAATTATCAAGTATTTATATTTTTTCAGATATCAGGCATGGAAGTATTCCTTCTAAAAGAGGAATTCCAATTTTTTAAAAACAATTTTAGACATTCTCTGGATTGATGCAAAATTTTTTTTGGAAGAATAATAGGGGAGGGGGGGGGAAGGAGGGAGTAGAATTTAAAAGCTAAACCACACAGAATAATTATTTAATAAAAAATAATGACATGTGCAGTTACATTTAATTTTATAAGTAGCTGTTAAAATGACACTCTTTGGTGCCCACTGTATAGATGGAAAAAAATTTCTACCTTTTTTTACATTTCCTACTTTTATACCTGGTTATATTGTAGATTAAGAATAAAGAAAATTAATTGTACAATTGATCAAAATAAAAAGGATTTTTCCATTTAAGGAATTGTCTCCATATTGAAATAATAACAAACATTTTTAACGAAAATACCCTAATTTAACTTCATACTTTGGTTCTAGAGTAAATTTTAACTTTGTGTACCAAACAGGAAACCATTTGGCCAAGAAGTTTAGTTTCATGCATCCTAATATTTTATATGTGAAAGATGAATTATGGAAGTACTTATTTTAATAATATATGAATATGTATATATATAACTTACAATTTTTCTTAATATAAATTTATTTCTTGAAGTTTCAAGAGTAGCAATTGAAAATTACAGCTCAATCTGATAAGTACTTTTTGAGTTTTGCTGAAATAAAACATTAGCACAACAGTTTGGAAAACCGTACAGTCATTAGAAAAAGAAAAAAAAAAAAAAAAAAAAAAGTCAAAACTGAAGTTTAGGTTATTGATTTTTACTTTTGAGATGACACTGCAAAATGAGCTAAATTTTTAGTATTGAATTCATTGACTTACCTGGAATTAATCACATTAACTTAATGCTAAGTTATATTTAAGCTAATTTGGGAGCCAGGAATCATATTCCAGTTTCAAAATTGATTGATTTATTATACATATCAAAGTTTGCTTCTCTTTCAATATGGAGATGATTTTGTGACAATTTAGTGTCTGAGGTGCATGGAATAATTCCTGTTTTGTATTTTTCAATGGTCTGTCCTGCTTTTCGAAGATTGCTAAATGATTATAATGAGCATTTATGATTTTTATTTTTAAAGCAGCTAGTTTTTACATCAAGTTAAATGACTTCCAGCATTTTGTTGATATTTGTTAAAGATTTTTTTTTTTTATTTTAAAAAGTTACTACTCTATTTCTATCGCATTTTTTCCATTTTTTTTTTTTTTTTTTTTTTTTTTTTTAAAATAAGTCTATATACATGTATGAATTATATTTGTCTTTAATACCAGTACTATTGTTTTCAAGTATAATAGTTGATGCCAAAGAACCACTGAAGTTTTCATTTGATCACAAGTGCCAAACATTGGCACAAACATATTCATACAGTTGTTCCAGTCTACTGTCATTCATTTGGAGTTGATGTTCATTAAATTTAATTTACGCCATGTCTTGGTATCACAAATATATAATCTCAAAGTAATAAGAAAATGTAGTTGTGATGCTTCAAATCATGTTTTCTTTTGTATTCCAATGTTTCTTCTGCATGATCACAAGCCACATCCTCACTGTGAATAAAATTCCAAACTCATCTATAATTTCATTTGATGTTTTTTTTTTCTTTAATAAAACTGTTTTTATGTAAAATTCCTGAACATTGTCCTGAAACAATTCTTTTTCAACTTCCCTATCAATTGGTAACTGTTGAATTGTAAAACTTATTTCAACATCAGTGAAAAATGTAAATTATAAGTTAATAGAAAATATTTTTGGTTTGAAAAATAGAAAATTGGGATATTTTATGTGGTTATGATTAAACTAAAAGATTCTTGTTCAATAAATAGTAAGTCAATGTTTGGCATGGTTTGCATTAAAAATCCTTTCCATGATAAATTTTGCAATAAACAATACATTAACATACATTTAAGCATGTTGTTGGTACAGGGAAAATTACTATATATGTGTAGTTTCTTATTATACATTTCTGGTTTCTGATGTTCATATTTTATTTATCTGTAGGATTTTACTAACTTGTTCATATATTTGTGATTTCATTTTATTTATATACAGGGTGTTTCGCTACCAGACCGACAAACTTTGAGGGATGATAGTACACATGAAGACAAACATTATTAAATAGGAAACCATGGGGCGCAAACGTCTTCTGTAGGAGCTAGGGACCATTAAAGTTTAGGGTCCAAATTTTCAAACGATGATAGAAAAAGAAAAAAAGGGTCGATTTGTTTGCGATTTTCACTATAATCTTTCTTTTTATTACGATTTTTTTAGAAAAAAATTTTAAAAGTTACGTTCAAAAATTGTCGATAGAGGGCGCTTTTGACTTTAGAGTAACGAACAACTACTTTTTACCGTTATTTTGTGCATGTGGTTGAAATTATTCTAAAGTTTAGACTTTAACTTAAATTTTAAGCCCATAATCGGAAACATTGGGATCGGTTAACTGGCGAAAATGTAACTGTGAACAGAGGGAGAAATTTTAAATGCTCATAAATATTGGATAAACAAATCGATTTTGTTCCGGTTTGTGTGTAAGACATTCCCTTGGTAATTATTTTATTCAAAATGACGTACAGCATTGGTGTCCCCATTTTTTGATAGAGGGCGCTTTTGACACATCTCCGAAATTTCAATGGTATTACCCCTGTATGTTTTACTACCAGACCAAGATACTTCCAGGAAGTGTTAGGGATGCAAAGCGACTCGGAATCACATAGGAATGTAACGTTGAAAATGCCTTTTTAGCGAGTTGTGGTTAAAAGAAGAAGTGAAAAAAGCAACAGAAACAGGTAGTGAAACAGCAACACGTTAATGTGGAAGAAAACAATTTAGTTAAGGGTTTTACTACAAAAGGTATCCGAAATTACGACCAGAAGTAGTCGGACATGCTTGACAGCAGCGATGCATGCAATTCCTCTCACTTTGAAAAATTCCTGGCATCTCGGACAGCTTTCTGGCAGCTACAGAAATTCGAGCTGAGAGAGAGGTCTTTCACTGACGATACGAGAGTCTTATACATTCAACTTTTCATTTGACACCAGCAGAAGAAGTCCATACAGATTCAGATTCAGATTGAGCCAGGTGGGGGGGGGGGGCTACCAATTGTTTGAGTTCAACTAGCCCTACCCAGCAACGTTCATTTAAAAAATACAGAAAAATTATACACTAATAAAATAGAGGTGGGTAAAAAAAAGTAATTGATGTAATGAAGTAGGTGCGACGATCTGGCAGGCCAACGAACCGGGCCACCACTACCTATCCACCGCTGTCCATATGTTATGTTGGGGTGTCTGCGAACATCATTGGTAAAATGTGGAGGAGCTCCATCATGCTATAGAGTGGTGCAACGAAAGAGGAACATGTGCTTTTGCCAGAAGTTCCGACAGAACGTGTTGTAGAATTATCAAGTTGCTTTTTTCTCTGCTTTTTTTAACCCTAACTCGTAAAAAAAGGCATTTTTGACGTTACATTATAATATGATTCCGAGTCATCTTTGCATCCCTAACACTTCCTGGAAGTATCTTGGTCTGGCTGTAAAACGTACAGGAGTAATACCATTGAAATTTCGGAGATGTGTCGAAAGCGCCCTCTATCAAAAAATGGGGACACCAATGCTGTACGTCATTTTGAATAAAATAATTACCAAGGGAATGTCTTACACGCAAACCGGAACAAAATCGATTTGTTTGTCCAATATTTATGAGCATTTAAAATTTCTCCCTCTGTTCACAGTTAAATTTTCGCCAGTTAACCGTGTTCGGTCGTATTTATTCTGTATTTTTGGCAACGATTTTTATCGTCTGCTTTTGTTTTTATGAGTTTAGAGTTTTTAAGAGAACGCAGCCATGAGCGGCTGAGTTGTGAGCTAGTTAAATAAATATACATTTCATAGAGTTTTTCTTAAATATGAGTTTTATTGAGTATTTTAATTTTTTAAATGAGTTATCGACATAATTTGTGGTCCGCCGACCACGGAGGATCAGCGATAATAAAGTGCAACGCGTAAATTTCTGAATTATTCGAGTTCAAGAAGAAACGATATAGTTTCGTGCAGTGGAATTTTTAAAGTAAGTGAATGTGATTTTTCTAATCTGTACTGTTATATATAAATTTAAAACAATGTTTAAAGGAGCAAAAAAGGAAGATTTAAGGCAAATAGCCACTGAAATAAATTTAAATATTAATGATAAAATGACTATAGCTGATTTAAACAATATTATTGAAAATAGCGAAATATATAAAAATAAACCAGATTTTGTAACAGAAATAGCTAACACCATAATTGAGAGTCGTAAACATGAAGAACAAAGGCAATTTGATCTTGAAAAATTTAAACTTGAACGATCAAAAAACGAATTTGAACGATCAAAAAATGAATTGGAATTAGCTAAAATTAAATCTGAAACTAAATCTTTTATTACTGAAAGTGAAGTAAAAATGGAATCGTTAGATCAAATAATAAAAAGTATTAAAACTTTGACTGTAAAAGTTCCAACTAAGCCTGAAGGATGGGGTTTTTTCTTTTCTTCTTTAGAACGGGCTTTCAAAACTAAAAATGTTTCGGAAGAAAATAAAGCAGAAATTCTGCTGAATTTATTAGGTGACAAAGCGTCTAACATTTTAACTTATTTACACGATACAGATATCGAGAATTATGACAAATTAAAAGAAATAGTCTTAAAAGAATTTCAACCTACACCTTATTTTTGCCTAGAACAATTTAGAAAAGCTTTTAAACTACCAAATGAGACTCATGTACAATTCGCTTCACGACTGATGACCAATTGGAATTATTATCTAAATTTAAGAAATGTGTCCGATTTCGAGAGTCTAAAACAATTGATTGTGTCAGATAAATTATATGAAACATTAGATAAGGAGACTGCTTCTCACATTAGTGTGAGACAAGGAGATAAATGGTTTTTACCAGAAGAATTAGGACGTGAGATTGATTTATATTTTACATCACGCGGAAAATCTCTTACTGAGAATTTTAGTGTTAATCGAAAGTATAATCCCAAAAGTGTAAATAAAGTATTTTTAACTGATGTTAAAACATTAAACTGTATTTTGTGCCACAAACAGCACCATCTTTCAAAGTGTCCAGATTATTTAAAGTTATCTGTTAATGAGAGAGTAAATGTAATAAAATGTAACAAGTTATGTTTCAATTGTTTAAATTTACACCCAGTAGCCAATTGTACATCAAAGAACATTTGTTTCTGCAAGAAACGACATCACAAAACTATTCATTTTCCCAAAACAAATAATACATATATGAAAGAATATGTTTCTTCAGAACATAATATACAAGGTAAAATAAATGTAGGAGAATGTTCAGATTCAAGACTAGCAAATTATTGCACGTCAATGTTAAACGCTAATGCAGAAGAGTTCGTTCAGAAAACTTTTATTAGTAACTATTCGAATAAAAAGAATAAAGTTTTACTTTCAACGGTTATGTGTTTTCTAATTGATGAATCAGGATCTAAATATAGAGTAAAGTGTTTGTTAGATGTAGGCAGCGAGTCTAATTTTCTATCCCACCATTTAATAGACATGATGAATTTGAAAAAAGAGAGAACAAACATTTTAGTGTCAGGTCTAAATGATGCCACCTTAGTAATAAATCATAAAGTTAATGCATCAATAAGCAATAGAGATGGAAGTTTTGTAAAAAATTTAGATTTCTTGATAGTTCCAAAAATAACTGCAGATTTAACCCCTTCGCGTCCAATTGAAATTTCAGCACAGGATTTCCCTAACGTAATATTAGCAGATGAGAGATTTAATATCCCAGAACATGTAGATATGCTTCTCGGAGCAGGAATTTTCTATGAACTTTTAAAACCGGGCCAGATTCGTATTAATAATTCTGATCTTATTCTGCAAGACACAGTTTTCGGTTTTGTAGTATCTGGAAGTTTTCCAATAGAAAATGAAAATAAAGTTCATTGTGGTTTAATAAAGAAAGAAACTAACTTAGATAAAACACTTCGAAAATTCTGGGAAATAGAAAATATCGAGATAGAAAAACCAAAAAGCAAAGAGACTTTAATTTGTGAAAAACATTTCATAGAAAATTATACCCGAGAAAAAAGCGGCAGATATGTTGTTAAAATGCCCCTAAAACAAGATCCAACTACATTAGGAAGTTCTAAACAGATAGCAATTAAAAAATTGAATTCTTTATGGAATCGCTTAGCAAGGGATCCCGAGTATTTAAGATTATATTCCGATTTTTTGAAAGAATACCAACAGTTAGGCCACATGGTCGAAGTTAACGAAAGCGAGGAAGAAAATGGATCCTATTACATTCCCCACCTTGGAGTGTATAGAGGAATAGAAAAAAGTATGTCAACACCTTTGAGAGTAGTTTTTAACGCCTCTTCTTTAACGACAAAAGGAAACTCACTTAATTCTATTCAGTATAATGGGGGTGTAATACAAGATGATTTATTCTCAATTATGCTGAGATTTAGAAAATATATTATCGCTTTCACTGCAGATATTCAAAAAATGTATAGAGCAATTTCTATTCATCCAGATCAAAGGAAACTACAAAAAATTTTATGGAAAGAAGGTATAAACGAACCAATAAAGAATTTTGAACTAACTACTGTTACTTATGGTACTGTTAGTGCACCCTTTTTGGCCATGAGAACACTACTTCAATTGTCTAGGGATGAAGAAAGCAAGTTTCCTTTAGCAGCACCCGTGCTGAGAGAAGACATGTATATGGATGACATCTTATCTGGATCTGATTCTTTAAGTTCTGCATTAGAGCTCCAAAATCAATTAATAGAAATTTTAAAAAGCGGAGGAATGTTATTACATAAATGGTGCAGTAATGCTCCACAACTTTACCAAACAAATGACAAGATATATCCTTTTGGTGATTCAGAAGAATCCAAAACATTAGGTGTCTTGTGGAAATCGAGAAAAGATTGTTTAAGTTTCGATGTAAAAATTCATGATGAGGTAAATGTCACTAAAAGACAAGTGTTATCAATTATATCAAGTTTGTTTGATCCTCTTGGATTAGTTTCTCCTATTATAATTAAAGCGAAAATATTTATGCAAAAATTATGGTTATTGCAATTAAATTGGGATGACTTGTTACCGGAAAAAGAAGCTAAGGAATGGGGAGAGTTTTCAGATAATCTACAGTTAATTAACAAAATTGAAATTAGTAGGTGTATTTTATTGAAAAATGCTATTATAATCGAGTTACATGGTTTCAGCGATGCTTCCGAAGCAGCCTATGGAGCAGTAATTTACTGCAAATCAGTATCAGAATCTGGAGAATTGTCAGTGAAATTAGTGACAAGTAAATCAAGAGTTTCCCCCTTAAAGCAATTAACTGTTCCCAAACTTGAGCTGTGTGCAGCTGTTTTATTATCAAAACTAATTAAACGTGTGATTTCTGCTCTCAAGATCAATATAAACAAAATCTTCTTATGGTCAGATTCTATGATAGTATTGTCATGGATTAAAAAAGAACCGTACATACTAAAAACATTTGTTGCGAACAGAATTTCAACGATACAAGAGCTAACTGGAGGGATGCAGTGGCGACATGTTTCTTCTCAATATAACCCAGCAGACCTTCTAACAAGAGGAATAAATCCTGATAAGCTAATCTCAAATGAGTTGTGGTGGAGTGGCCCAATGTTCCTAAAAGGAAAAGACTATCCAAATACAACCATACCTGAAGCAGTTGATTCCAATGACTTTTCAAAAGAACTGAAAAACTTTAAAACTAATGACTTTAAAAACATGTCTTTTTTTTACAGTTTCTAATAATACCTTTGTGCATGATATACAGAGTTGTATAATATAGACGCACGCGCGCACGCCGTGCGCAGAAAATTTTATGAGCTTTGCAGAAAATTTTAGGAAAGAAGAAATTTTTATTTTTGTAGCTTTTTTTAATACCAAAAAATAAAAATATTTCCTCACTTTTATGCACGAATTATTTACAGTTAACGCAAATTTCGCCAAAAGACCTTGAAAAAATCGTAAATTTCAACAAAGAATCGCGTGGAAAAACGTGCATTTCGAGAAAGAATCGCGAAAAAAGCATGCATTTCAACAAAGGACTATGCATAAAACGTGAATTTCGTCCAAAGTCTTTAAAAAACGCGAATTTCGTCCAAAGGCCGTACTAAAAACGTAAATTCAATCCATGAATTGCGTAAAAACGAGAATTTCGTGGATGCATCGCTCAAAAAACGCGAATTACATACATAAATCACTCATAAAACGCGAATCACGGCCGTGAAGCGCTCAAATATATACGAATTACGTCCATGAATCGCTCAAAATATCCGAATTACGTCCATGAATCGCTCAAAAAACGTAAATTAGGTCCATAAACCGTTCAAAAAACATTAATTACGTCCGTGAATAGCTTGAATAACACGAATTATGTTCATGAATCGCTTACAAAAAGTGAGTTACGTCCATGATTCGCGTAAAAAAAACACAAATTACGTGCATAAATCGCTCAAAAAACGCAAATCTTGCCGACAGATATTTCAAATAATGCAAATTACGTACATGAATCACATAAAAAAACGAATTACTTCCAAAAAAGTCATAAAAAGTGCGAATTACGTTCATGGATCGCATAAAAAACGTGAATTATGTTCATGGATCGCATAAAAAACGCGAATTATGTTCATGGATCGCATAAAAAACGCGAATTACGTCCAAAAATCGCTCAAAAGACGCGAATTTTGCCAACAGATCGCTCAAAAAATCGCGAATTTCGACGACAGATAATAGCTCAAAAAATGCAAATTACGTCCATGAATCGCATAAAAAGTGATTTACGTTCATGAATTGAATAAAAAACGCGAATTACGTCCATAAATCACTCAAAAAATGCGAATTTCGTCGACAGATCGCTGAAAAAACTCAAATTACATCCATGAATCTAATTACAAAAATGAATTATATCAATAAATCGCTGTAAAAACGCCAATTAAGTCCATGAATTGCATAATGAAAGCAAATTTCGTCCATGCCAAAATCACACAATCCTTAATTTTATTAAACATTAAATTTATTTGCAGAAAGTTTTTGACTTCATTTTATGTGCGCAGAAAGTTTTTGATTTTATACAAGTCTGATGATATAATTGATTTAAGTAATAATTATTGTAAGATAATTCGTATTTTAGGATTTATTTTCAGGTTTCTTAGCATTTGTAAAAAAGAAAGAAAAGAGGGTCCTTTAGACATCGAGGAGCTCAAAAAGGCAGAAACCTTTTTGTTAAAAAGTGTTCAACGAGAATTTTTTGACAAGGAAATAAAATCCTTGCAAAAATCAGGTGAGGTAAATAATAATAGTCAGATAAGAAATCTTCACCCATTTCTTGATAAAGCAGGTCTTCCTCTTCTTAGAGTAGGAGGTAGGTTAGCAAACAGTAACTTAAATGCTAACCAAAAATTTCACATTTTACTACATAATAAAAGTAAACTTACTCAAATGATAGTTGAATACTTTCATAAACGATATTTATTTTTAAGTATACAAATTTTACTTTTTGAGTTTAGGCAGCAGTTTTAACCTTTAAATGGTCGTGCAATATTAGAGAATCAATTTATAATTGTTGCTTATTTTATGTTATAATTTTTGTAAAAAGTTTTTATATATTTTTTAATGCAATGTGTTTTATAAGATATTTTGAGTTATATATAGTTGGTATATAATTATTTTGAGTGTACATATGTAAAATTGAGATAATTTCTATTTTATAAAATATATTACGTGTTATGAGAGAAAATATTAATACAGAATAATGTATTGAGAGTGCATATGTATAATTTGAGTTATTTAATGACATCCATTTTGTTCAAAATGTTAGCGTTTTGATTTGATAAAATCGAGTTCCTTAATTTTTAAATACTTTTAAAATAAAGTATTTCTGAGTTATTTTTTGAGATAAAATATGAGAAATGAGATAAATTCTTGCATCATTTAGAGTAAATTTAATTTGAGTGTTAGATGTCATGAGTGTACATCTCTACAAAATGATTGCAGAATTTTAGATGTTTGAAAAACAAAATGTAAAAATAAATGATTTAGTAATTATAAAGGAGGACAATGTTGCTATTTGCAATTGGCCTCTAGGTAGAATTGTAGAGTTGTTTCCAGGTAATGATGGAATTATTAGAGTAGTAAAAGTGAAAACACAAAGAGGGTTTTTTAAGAGACCAGTGTCAAAAATATGTTTATTACCCTTGGAAAAGTAATTGTTATTCATTTAATTTGCTATTTATTGTTTATTAGTATGTGTTGTATTATTTATTTAAAAATTTCATGTGTAATAATGTATTATAATTGTGGTTGAATGAAAATCATTCAACGGGGGCCGGTATGTTCGGTCGTATTTATTCTGTATTTTTGGCAACGATTTTTATCGTCTGCTTTTGTTTTTATGAGTTTAGAGTTTTTAAGAGAACGCAGCCATGAGCGGCTGAGTTGTGAGCTAGTTAAATAAATATACATTTCATAGAGTTTTTCTTAAATATGAGTTTTATTGAGTATTTTAATTTTTTAAATGAGTTATCGACAAACCGATCCCAATGTTTCAGATTATGGGCTTAAAATTTAAGTTAAAGTCTAAACTTTAGAATAATTTCAATCACATGCACAAAATAACGGTAAAAAGTAGTTGTTTGTTACTCTAAAGTCAAAAGCGCCCTCTATCGACAATTTTTGAACGTAACTTTTAAAATTTTTTTCTAAAAAAATCGTAATAAAAAGAAAGATTATAGTGAAAACCGCAAACAAATCGACCCTTTTTTCCTTTTGCTATCGTCGTTTGAAAATTTGGACCCTAAACTTTAATGGTCCCTAGCTCCTACAGAAGACGTTTGCGTCCCATGGTTTCCTATTTAATAATGTTTGTCTTCATGTGTACTATCATCCCTCAAAGTTTGTCGGTCTGGTAGCAAAACACCCTGTAGATATAAATATATATTAGGAATAGACCAAAAATTCATATTCATTTTTGACAAAAATGCTGCTTAAAATTCAGCTGTATCGAAACCATCTATATTCTAAAATCTTGTTTCTTCTTTTGGAAATTTTCAATTTTACTCATCGATTTGAGCTGTATCAGTTCAAATAAGACTGTTTATTGCTATTAACTTCATTGTTTATAATTGAAGCGTTCAAAAATCAATCTGATTAACTCCATCAAATAAAAATACTCATTTTAAACATTTAAAGTTATTTATCTATTAAAAAACTAAGATTTTTTTTTCACCATATTTTGATTATATTCATTAATTGTCTTATAATTAACAGTAATTCATAAGCACTGTATAGAAAAATTTTAACATAATCATGTCATTACTTGAATTTTCAAAATAATGGAGTTAGTTGGTCGCCTCAACTATCAGTCATGATTGACTCAAGACATGAGTGCAAACTATAAGGCAGGCAGCTTCATGCAATATGACTAAAATTTTTCATCAGATCTTTAAAACCTGCAGTTTTTATAGTAATAGAAATTTTTAGCTTGAAGCTGTAGAAAAACTTTGAATACTCTTTGAGAAAATTATAGTATGACGCATGATCATTTTCAAAAACTATTATAAAAGATATATCAACGTATGTGTACCTAAAAGTAAATTATATTCACATAATTAAGAAAGATTTCTGTATTGTTGAAGAATTATGTTTCATTTTATATGAAAATAAAAAGTTTTTGGTCTAAGGCACAGAGAGAGCCAATTTGGGTCTAATGTATGATTATTAAGTAATTATGCATATTTAATAAATATGTATAATTAATTAATAATCATGCATGTTTAATAAATATGAATAATTAATTAATAATTATGTGTATTAATTCCTTTAAAAAGTTTTTGGGTATTATTGTCTTTATTTTCGGCTGAAAATAGGACAATCCCTGAAATTCTGTTTCTGTTTTGGCCTTAAAAACCTTTTTCAATCTATCCTTAATATATATACACACACATAGAATAAAATCTGTTAAAAAAAATCTGTATAATGACCTTAAATTGAAAATTTTTTTAGTCTGAGCAAAGAGCTTGCAAGTCAATTATAATAGATGTGTTTGTATCTCTTAAGAAAACATAATTACAGATCTCCCCCCCCCTCTCTCTTTCTTTTTCTTTCTTTTCTTTTTTTTTTTTTTTTTAACAATACTATTGTTTTTGTTTTTATGCATTAAGTGCAAATAGGGCTGTACATATTAAACATTTTTCTCTGTGTTAAGCACTGAAACAAATTATTTTTTTATTCTATAAATGTATAAGATTTGATTAAACTAAAATATTTGAATTAAACTGTAAATTTTGTCTTGGGTGTCATGAGACATGTGCTGTGCTGGTGTTGTAATGTGAAAAACTTATGCTAAAGTATTGTTGCAGCGTATATAGGGTTCTTTTGATCTTATGGTTAGACAACTTCAAACTCTTTTCTCTTAGAAAAGTAGAAAATAATTTATTTACAGATCTTCAGAACAACAGAGTCTTCGAAACTCACAAATATTACAAGATATTCCAAAATAACTGCTTAAATCTATCGAACAAGTACAAATATAGGTCGCAGAGACTCTTTATACAATGTCTCAACACTATATCACATTCAAAACAACGTAGATAAAACTCAATACATCAAGCAAACTTGCTTGAACAATCTCTAGTAGCTCACTCAATGACTGACTGGTAAATAATAACAACAACAGCTCGTATCGCTCTCCTTATATATAGTCTCGTAGCATGTGCTAGAAATTTCTAGAACCTACTCGAAAAAATCCACGGAACAACAAACAATGCATCAGTATATCTAAGGGGGGTTACCAGAGAGGAAAGGGTTACCATCGCCAACAATCGCCAAGTTTGTCGCCAACTTGGCGATATATCGCCAAATTTGGCGACCAAAATTAGTCGCCAAAAGTGACGCCAACTTGGCGATATCTTCATTATTTCGCCAATCTGCCGTAGACATACACTGAAAATAATGGACAAGTTTGCTTGATAACAGAGACAATGTAACAAAAACTAATATAAGTAAAGGAATGGAGCTTAATAAGATTATTTACATTATTTTACAGTACAAACACTAACTATTTACAAAATTCGTAACACTACCCCCTCCTCAAAGACCGCACGTCCCGGGCAGTGCAATCCTTGAGTTAGAGGAAAACACTTAAAATAAATAAATAAATAAATACATAAATAAATAAATAATAACAATAATAATAAAATTTACATAAATAAGAACTAATTACTATTTACATATTTACAAAAAGTGACTTTCATGACCATGGTCTGAAATTCAAGTTTCGAATTTCTAATCACTTTGGCCAAAATAAGGGGCTAGCCGGTTATAGTGTACGACCTTCGGTTTGGCGTGTGGCGATTTTTGTATGCGTACAACGACGTCATTCAGCCTGTTGACGACTGTGTAAGGACCGTCCCAGTTTCTTTGTAATTTTGGCGACAGTCCCTTACGACGTATCGGATTCCACAACCAAACTTTGTCACCTTCGTTGAACTCATGTCCTGTTGCCTTTGTGTCGTACCGTGTCTTCATCTTTTCTGATGCCAGTCCAATTCGGTTCCTCGCTAGACAATGAATCTCCTCAATCCGCGCCTGGAGTTCATCGACATATTCCTCAGGCGATGAAGGAGCATCAGGAGGACGGCCAAACAAAAGATCCGCAGGTAGACGAAGATCACGACCAAAGAGCATTTGAGAAGGGGAGTAACCAGTGACCTCATGAGTGGCACTCCTGTAAGCAAGCAGGAAAAGAGGCAATTTCTTGTCCCAGTCCTGTTGGTCTCTAGACACCAGGAGAGAGAGGCTATTTAGGATGGTACGATTGAACCGCTCTACCATGCCGTCCGATTGAGGGTGTAGAGGTGTTGTTCGGGTTTTGTCCATGCCGAGTAGTTCACACATTTCCTTGAACACAGCCGAATCAAAATTTCTTCCTTGATCGGAATGGATTTGAAGAGGAACTCCGTATCTGGAAACCCAGTGTTGAATCAGTATGTCTGCTACGGTTACCGCCTCTTGATTAGGAATGGCATAGGCTTCAGGCCACTTAGTGAAGTAGTCCATGACAACGAGGATGTACTTATTGCCATCAGATGTTCTAGGAAGTGGACCCAGGATGTCTAGGGCAATTCGTTCGAAAGGAGCTCCTACATTATAACGTTGCAATCGTCCACGGGTGCACCTCTTAGGACCTTTACGTGCTACACAGGTGTCACAAGCTCGACACCACTTCTCCACGTCACTGCGAACATTATTCCAGTAGAAACGCTCTCGAACCTTTTGCAGGGTCTTCATTACACCAAAATGACCTCCTGTGGGACTACCATGCAGTTCTTGAAGGACCATAGAAATTCTCGACTTAGGGAGTAGTAGTTGCCATCTACATGTCTTTCCATCGTCAGACTCCCATTTTCGGTACAAGATGCCGTTCTTCAAATGTAAGGAATCCCAGAGAGCCCAATAACGTTTATCGATTTGAGGATACGACAGAATTGGAGTGGATGTCAAGGCCTCCTTAAGCTTTTCGAAAGCAGCGTCACATTCCTGTGTCCACATAAATTTTTGATTGGCTTCTGTTAATTTATGAAGTGGTCTTGCAATCATCGAGAAGCCTTTGACGAATTTTCTGTAATAGGTGCATAATCCTAGAAAACTTCGAAGCTGGTGAACATCTGCTGGACGATTCCAATTTTTCACGGCCGATATCTTCTCCGGATCAGTCCTAACTCCTTCCGCCGAAATGATGTGTCCAAGGTAGGCGACTTCATTACGAAACAAACTGCACTTCGAAGGGCTTAACTTCAAATTAGCTTCCTTTAATTTTTGTAGCACCCGCCTGAGGTTGTTCAGATGTTCATCAAAAGATTTTCCTATGATTATGATATCGTCTAAATAAACAAGACATGCCTCATATGACAGTCCCCGAAGAACCGTTTCCATAAGGCATTCAAAAGTTGCAGGTGCGTTACATAGACCAAAAGGCATTACCTTGAACTGCCATAATCCTTGTCCCGTTGTAAAGGCAGTCTTCTCGCGGTCGTCGGGATGGATCTCTACCTGCCAGTAACCACTCTTCAAGTCTAAAGTCGAGAACCAAGTGTTGCCCGCAAGTGTGTCAAGAGTGTCGTCAATCCTTGGCAGAGGGTAACTATCCTTTTTGGTGACGTCATTCAGTCGGCGGTAGTCTACACAAAATCTTGTAGAACCATCCTTCTTTCTTACTAATACAATGGGAGACGCCCATGGACTTGTTGATGGTTCGATGACGTCATTTTCTTCCATATCTTTAATTAAATTCTGCACCTCTTCTTGCTTGGCAAAAGGTAATCGTCTAGGGTGCTGTTTAATAGGAGAGTGATCTCCCGTGTCAATTCGGTGTTGTGCCATTTTAGTTCGTCCAAAGTCTTCAGATGTTTGGGAAAATAAACTTTGGAATTCTCTAATTAAATTTTCCGCAGCTTCCAACTGTTTTGGATTTAAGTCTGTATTTTGTAACAAATCCTTGACTAAATTATCTGAAGATTTCTCAGAGTGACTGGAATTTTGACTTATGCATGTCACAGGAGCACATGACGCTATCACCTCTCCTTTCTTGATAGTCCTCGTCTTATCACTGATGTTAGCAATTCTGACTGGAATGGTCTTTTTCGAGAGGTCTACCACAGAAGAAGCCACCAATACTCCTGCTTGTGTACTATTGTCTACTGGATAATCTATATGGCCAAATCGGTAATTAGTTTAATTTTTAATTTCAGCTGGAACTAAAAATTCTGTTCTTGGATCTAGATTAATGTCTTCTTTGGCTATTACTATTTGTTTACATTCAATTTCGTTATTTAATCCAAAAAGACTTATTTCTTCAAATTTTGAGATCATTTTGTTATTTTTGAAATCAAGTCTGGAGTCAAACTTCTTCAGAAAATCTAGTCCGATTAAGCAAGGATCTGTTATGTCAGCCACATATGCTGTATGGTAATATTTCGTTCCTCCAAAGTTGATAGTTAAATTGGCCTTTCCATATATGCCTATCTTGTCGCCCGTCACAGTTTGCAGGGTAACGCATGGTGGAGTCCAGATGAGTTTACATTTCAATTTTCGAGCCAAATCTTCTCTTATTATTGTCACATTGGCTCCTGTATCGACAATCATACGGCACTGAATTCTGTTAATAAAGCCTATCACATATAATTCGTTATCACCGCCGCTCATTTTTGATATCTGGAGGATCTTCAGGTGGGGCTTTTCATTCTCTGGCAACCTCCGCCCCGCGAGATGGCCAAAATTTAGTTTCCCTGCTGACTGTTTGAATTTATCTCACGTTCGTGGATTTTGGGGCAATTTCTTCGGAGATGTCCTGTATCACCGCATCCCCAGCACGTGAGATTCTGTCTTCTTGAACTTGTTCTTCTGTATTTTAAAGCTTCAATTTCTTGATTTATTTTCCTAATTTCTTTCAAGACGTCGTTCTCAGTGTCTGAGCTTTTGTTCACCGTTGCCCCTCGAACTGAATGACGATCTCTTCGGCTGGCTTGTGTAGCTGCTTCCAACTTTAAGGCATATAGTAGTGCAGCCTTTAAATCCTGTACATCTGCCATTCATACCGCTCTCTGCACTTCTGGGTCTTTTATTCCGTCTACAAAATATTGCAGTGACAGCATTTCCCGTACATTTGTTGGACAGTCAATGAATGCTAAATTTGCAAGCCGTTCAATTTCCGAGGCAAACTCTTGAAGGGTTTCACTCGATTTTTGATGGCGGCTCTTCATTTGTATTCTCGTATAATCCTTGAAGAATTTTTCGCCGAATCTCATTTCAAGTGCACAACTTAAAGTCTCAAAATTGAGTTGCGTCATATCGGGCAATGTTTGCAGCACGTCGGCGGCTTCTCCTCTTAAAGATGCTGCCAGCTGACAAGCTTTCACCTCATCACTCCATTTGTTCGCTTCGGCTACAATGGTGAATTGGGTCTTATAAACTTGCCAGGAACTCTTTCCGTCATATGTCGACAGTTTGATGTGCACGGGAGAAGCAGGCGGATTCCTAAATTCTTCATAATTACCACTGGACGCTGAAAGCTTCTTCTCGAGTTCTTGTACTCTTTTATTTAGCTTTTCATCTATTTCAACTATTTTTCCTTCCATTTTCTCTTCAACATTTTTAACATCATTCTGAATTTTCTCTTCTACTTCCTCTATTTTCCTTTCCATTTTCTCTTCTACATTACTAACTTCTTTCTGAATTTTCTCTTCTACTTCCTCTATTCGTCTCTCTACCGACGAGAACTTTTCTTCTAAAGTTTTCTTCATTTCTTCTTGGCCTATATTAATCTTTTTGCTCACTTCTTCTTGGCATTTGTCAATTTTGTTTGTCAACTGTTCCATTCTTTCTTCGTTTTTATTCATTTTATCCGCCAACTCTTCTTGGCCTTTATTCATTTTATCCGCCAACTCTTCTTGGCCTTTATTCATCTTTTCCGCCAACTCTTCTTGGCCTTTATCAATTTTATTGGTCAGCTCTGTTCTTAATCCGTCAATAGCTTCTAACAGTTCTTTCAGTTGTACGTCCATTGTTCGTGTTTTCGCCATAAGATCCCGACTCCTGACACCAAATGTTGCAGCGTATATAGGGTTCTTTCGATCTTATGGTTAGACAACTTCAAACTCTTTTCTCTTAGAAAAGTAGAAAATAATTTATTTACAGATCTTCAGAACAACAGAGTCTTCGAAACTCACAAATATTACAAGATATTCCAAAATAACTGCTTAAATCTATCGAACAAGTACAAATATAGGTCGCAGAGACTCTTTATACAATGTCTCAACACTATATCACATTCAAAACAACGTAGATAAAACTCAATACATCAAGCAAACTTGCTTGGACAATCTCTAGTAGCTCACTCAATGACTGACTGGTAAATAATAACAACAACAGCTCGTATCGCTCTCCTTATATATAGTCTCGTACCATGTGCTAGAAATTTCTAGAACCTACTCGAAAAAATCCACGGAACAACAAACAATGCATCAGTATATCTAAGGGGGGTTACCAGAGAGGAAAGGGTTACCATCGCCAACAATCGCCAAGTTTGTCGCCAACTTGGCGATATATCGCCAAATTTGGCGACCAAAATTAGTCGCCAAAAGTGACGCCAACTTGGCGATATCTTCATTATTTCGCCAATCTGCCGTAGACATACACTGAAAATAATGGACAAGTTTGCTTGATAACAGAGACAATGTAACAAAAACTAATATAAGTAAAGGAATGGAGCTTAATAAGATTATTTACATTATTTTACAGTACAAACACTAACTATTTACAAAATTCGTAACAGTATAAATGAAAGCATTCGTTAAAAAAAAAAAAAAAAAAAAAATAATAATAATAAAGTGATTGAAAGTTAAGCATCAAGTTTAATGACGAGGTGAAATTTTGTGGTGATGTTTGTATGAAATGCAATAATTTAATGACTAATAACCACTGGATCCTAATCCTACCTATTAAAACAGAATTTTATTTCCAGTTCTTTCTGATTTGCTCTTAAAGTTTTATTATGTATGTTGCATAAAAATTGCACGTGTCATATCAGAAAAGTTATTTCCATGTTCAATTCTTACTTAACAAAACCTGCTAAGACAGAATCACAAGATTCTCTGGGTGCCTTTTGTAATGTTTCTTGATACTAACATTTCTAAAAAATATAAATTATTTTTTGTTTTGTTTTGTTTCTTTAAAATTTTAAATATTTGCAAATTTTTATAAAATGATAATTATAGCTGTGGTTCAGTATTCGGAAATTTTTTTTGAGCTGAGTTCTTTCTTAGAAAAATATACTTCTAAATTATTTATGTTTTATTCCACACGTTAATTACATAGCTTTCTTGAATTCTAGGATCTTGATGCCTGACACCAACAAATATATGTACATCGTATAAGGTGCAGTTTATATAGTTTAGTGCGTTTTTATTCAAAATACCTACCATTATTTACGCATTGTAACATTAACTTAATTCAATTTCAGACATCCAGTGACTAAATAAAGCAAAGATTGCCATTAAAAAAAAAATACTTGTTGGTATTTTAGACAAAAACAAACATAATTTTTTTCATTCTGAATTACTTTAAATTTGTTATTGTTTAAGGATATGAATCTGATAACTATTTATTTATTTATTTATTTTTTTTAATGTTTCATTTCAGTGACTTTACCAAAATCATAGCTCTTATGGGACTGTATTTTCAAATAAGAGATGATTATGCTAATCTTAAATCAAAAGAAGTAAGTTTCCTTTATTATTGCTCTATTCCATATTTTGAAATGAAGTTGTAATTTTAATAAACTTTATATCCCCCTAGTACACAGAAAATAAGAGCTTTTGTGAAGATTTAACTGAAGGAAAATTTTCATTTCCAGTAATACATTCTATTCGGAATAATAAAGATGATCCTAGACTTATGAGTATCCTTTTCTGTTTTGGTATATATATATATATCTATCTATATATATATATATATATATATATATATATACAATTAATGTGCAAAAATATTTTAAAATCTTGTGTAATTTTTACACAAAGATGATGTTTGATTTTTATACTTCTGGTTGTTTTTTAATATTCTGCTTGAAAAAAGTTCAATACGTTTTAAATGTTAGAAATATTTATTTTTTTATTTTTTTTAAATGTAAAGTCATGATGAAATCACCAATATAATGTGTAATTCTCAAAAATCCACCTTTCTCATTGATATGTGGATTATAAAAAAAGAGTTAACAATTAAGCTCATAGATTGAAATTAATTTAATATAATTTTCTATCAAATATTAGTTTTCCAAAAACATTGGAATTAGACTTTAAAAAGTTGAGATTGCACGTTAATGTTGCATGTTGTTTTGTAAAATATTTTTAACTTTTTTTCCTCTTAAAGAAAATAAAAGGAACAGTTACGTGAAAAAATTAAGGAAACATGAATCTGCATTGTACCGAAAACATTTTCAGCCTTTTTGTTTTAAAATGCGTCTTCTTTCTTATAGCTGGTGAAGCAATTCTTGTAAATAAAATAATTCAGCACTGTGTATGCTTCCAATACTGGATATCACATGCAGTGTTCTCGCTGTCGCTCGCCATTGTGTCAAATTGCAACTAAATTCTTCATTTGGTGAGTAAACAAGCGATTAGATTCGCCAAATTGCTAGTGCTCATTTTTTAATTTTTCTTTCTTTTTTTTTTCACCTTTTTTTCGTGTGTGTGTGTGTGTCGCCTATCATGTTCAATTGCACCATACCACATGAATTCATAACATTTAAATGAGTTAAATCTGTTTTAGAATTTTTTTTTCTTGATTACGCAGGATGTTTAGAATATAGATATTTTTAATATATTTGTAGCGGATAGTTGAATTTAGATTAATAACAATCGTTGTCGCAGTAATAAAAACTTAGATTATTTCAGAACCTATTGAAAAAAAGGGAGAATAGATTAAGGATAAATTTTTTAGTGCTACACGGCAAATCTATTTGGCTAATACTTTTTTCAATTGGCGAATGTATTTTATTTTTAACTAGCCAAATTACTAATATTGGTCAAATGTCAGCGAGAACACTGATCACATGGTCCATATACACAGGCTTCGGAAACTGCAGTATAACCCAATAGTGAGTAGGGTGGATTAGATTTTTTCAGTGTTCATGAATGACATTTTCCTAATGCTTGCTTTAAATAGCCAAATGCAGAAAAACTTGTTGCAGGAATCATCAAGTAAATTTACAGATATTTCTTCAAATGGGACACAATTTATTCTTGTTTAAGATTACATTTTTGCTAAAAATTTGGCAAAAGCTCCTGTGAAAGTATAACTGTGTTAAGAATGCTTCCCTAAATGATACTGTCCAAGTCTGTCCTTCAGTTGTATGTGGCAATCCTATATTTTCTTTTCTGATTTATATTTCAAGTAAATGTAAAATTAGAATTGAGCCGAACATGATGATGAAAACAGAAGTCTCGAAAGGGAATAATAAAATATTAATGTTTCTCTTCTCTCTCTCTATAAAAAAAGCCTATTAGATTTTTAAGAAAGAAGTTTACTGAGTTAAGTTGTTGTGTGTAAGTGTATTTCTTAAGTTATTAAAATTTGAGCTTATTCTCATTAAAGTTCAGAGTTTTGATGCAATGAAATATTATACTGTTTGTTACAAACCTTCATCTGAATGGCATAGTATCCATTAACCCTTTAATGCGCAGTGTTGCCGGGTTGGCAACACCTAAAGTTCCCCCTGTTTAGAGACATAAAAACTCCGTGAATATTTCAAAAACTACTCTAATGGCTACTTTAAATCTTTCTTATGAGTTCTAGATGGCAGCACCACAGAGATCAAACTCTACTGTTTTTAGATAATAGGTAAATTTTTTTATTGTAATACGTGCTTCACAGCAATGCTCTTCTCACTGCACTTATCAATGCTTTACTTATGGGGGGTTACCACTTCGGCAACAGCTGTATAATTAAAATGGTTAGTGCAATCTTTACAAAACAATACCTGTGTACTCCTCTAGGCTTAAATAGATTACCTAATTTTTTTTATTTTTTTATTCCAACTTTAAAGAGTAGTGCGCCGGAAAGGGTTAACTGGAGACTTTGTCTATATGAAGCTTTATTTTACCAATATCTTTTCCTTATAGAAACTATGATTTCTTCTTTGAAATGTGTTCTAAATTATATTGTTGATAATAATGTGAATTTTTTTAATTTACTAATCTACTTGTTAACAAAATCTAGTAGTAATTATGAATATTTACTAAAATTTTCCTCTTCATTCTCTAACCCACTTCAATAATTTTTTCTTCCATCCATTTAATAAAAAATTGCACTGTTTTTGTTACATCCTATTAAAAAAAGCTATGCTTCATCCATTGGTACTACAATTTTGGTTTAGAACCACATTAAAATGAGTGTTAACAATGAGTGTTACCAAACACTTTAATATCTTGAAGAAAAAAAATTCAAAATATCAAAAATATTAAAAATTTTTATGTTTTGAAAACAAATATCAGACATATATCATGATATATATCAACAAACCCTGGTTTTTAATGGTCAAAAGTACAATTCCATTTCTTCCCATCCCAGAACTCTAAAATGTTTTATCTAAAAATTTGGGGGCTGCGAATAAATCACCATAGAAGATCTAGAAGAGTGTGGTTTGAATCTGATAAAGATATCAAGCATGAAACATTGTTTCACAAGGATATAGTTAAAATTGTACTTGATGTTGTTCAATATAAAGATGATTCCGATGATGGTTCAGTTAAAGTTGATACTGCTAAAATTCCTCATATGGAAGGAGTAAAAGCAGTAAAGAAGGTACTATGCTATGTTGAGCAGCAGCTAACAGCTTCCTCGGTTAAACTTATGATGTTAAAGATAGAGATATTATGCTACAAAATGTCGGCATCATGCCTACAAAAGAAGGTTGTCACGACACGATTTTCTGCAATTTAATTTCTATTAAATATTTCTTCTTATTTGTTGTAGTGATAATTTGCCTTTCAATTCAGTTAATTACAACTAGCATTTTACAAAATATAGAAAATATGTACTTTTTAAAAAAATACGCAAATTAAAAACTAAATGCATCATATTCATTTTATTAATTAAATTACACAGATATTTATTTAATTTTTTTTACTCCTCCAGTTTAAACATTTTTTCTCATAACTAAATAATCGCTGTTCCCGTTTAGGATGGTTAAGCGGAAGGCTATTGTATTCTTGAAATTTAGGATAGTTAGTATTAACAATTGAATGATGTATGTAATTGGACCAAATATAAAAATATGCCTATAATACCCAATTCTTAAGTTGAGAAATTAAAAAAGTTAATTCATAAATTGGGTAATTTTGGTGTAAATAGAAAATATTGTACAAACTGTAAAGTTTATAATCATAATACAAGTCGATTCTGATGTACTTATGCAAATAAATAATTATAAAAAATGGTCTAATATCCATACTTATTATTCTCAATTTCAATGTTATCAATGGGGTTCGGCTTTTATGGGGGATGGCTCCGGGCGTTCTCAGGGATTTGGAATCCTTTTCTCGTTCCTTCTTTAGTACCATGGAATCCTTATTGACAGCATTCTTATCCTAATTCTTTTCAATCTAAATTTTGCTATTATTCAAATCTTGGTTATCCCACGGGAGAACACTAAACTGATTTTCTTCATTCAGATTTCTTCTTTCTCATCCCGTAATCATGGCACATCAAAATTAAACATTTAGGAAACTAAATTAGAATTCAGTCTTTAAATGGTAATGCTATGCCAATTGAAAACTGTGTTAAATTATTTAAATTAATGCATTTATTTCAGGAATGTTCTATGTCACAGATAAAACTTTCAATGAAAACCCTGTTTGATTTTAAATGAACCTTATTAACAAGACAAAAAAATTCATGTATGTGACAAAATATTGGCACTGTTTTGGAGGGAAAATTTTGAAACATGATTGTACATAAAGAATTAAAATATTCTCTAACTTTTTCAGTATTTAATATTGTCTTAGCTACTTCCAATTTTATACAAACCCAGATTTCTTTTTTGCATTTTATTTTTTATGCAAGTATTTCTAATTTGTAAAAAAAAAAAAAAAAAAAAAAAAGATTTTTACAGTGCACCATCAACTTTTATAACTGCAAAACCTTCAATATGAAACCATGCAAGTTTCATAGAATTGATTTATTATTTTTCTGTAATAACTTAAAAGTTAGTTATATTTCTTAACTTTTCCAGATATTGTTAGGCAAAGAACAACTGATATAGAAATAAAATTATACGCTTTAGATATCATGGAAAAAATGGGATCATTTGAATATACTAGAACAGTATTAAATGACTTGGATACTCAGTAAGTTTTCAGATTAGAAGTAATTTTTATGAACTAACTGTTGTACTTTTTTATGATATATAATACAGTAGACTTCCTTAAATCCACAAACCAGAAATCCACAACTCTCTAAAATCCACACATATTTTATGGATGTAAACAATGAAACTTTCAGTTTGGATATTGGTACAAAATTTGATTGTTTTAGTTTTGTATCAACTCCATATATTTTTTTATTTGCTATTTTCTTAATGATACTCTATTCATGTTTTTTTCATAAAGGAAAAATATTTTTTTTGGAAAAAATTCAAGATATTGCTGATATTACTGGTAATCACAATCTTCTTACCAAATATATTTATGCATTAATCAAGATTTTTTGGTTATTAAGCCTGGCTAAACATGAAAAAAAAAAAAATACTTATTTTATGATTTTGATGTGAATTAGTATGTACTTTTATAAGGCAAGTTTTGTTGAATAATTTTGGAAAAATAGATTTAATCGTTATAATGAATATTTAATCATACACTATTGATTATTAACTTGACCTTTGCTATTAGTACTTTAATCATTTAAAAAATTATCTAAATTTTTATTATTTTAGTTTTTTACTTATTTTAATATGTTATTATATTGTAAGCATTTCTTGTAGTTCTGATTGCACTATTAATTGCATTCAAATTACTGTTTAAAAAATGTAAACAAAGCAATGACCAGAAATCCGCAAAACCTCTAGTCCCAAGCTGTGCGGATTTAAGGGAGTCTACTGTATATATATATACAGTAAAACTTCTAAATAGTGGCCGCCACTGGGATCATGATAAAGTGACCATACTTTAGAGGTTGCCAATGTTCAGAGGTTCCACATTGTAAAAGATCAAAATTATGTTGCATTAAAATCAAAATAACTGACCAAAATTATTTTATTTTTACTCTTAAAGAGCCTCCACCCCCTCCAGTCTCCCTTTCGCAATTTTTTGTTATCTGTAAAATCATTTTTATCTGGAATAGCACAAAAGAACAGACTGATTTCATCACAGTTATACACATCCTACAGATCATACTCAGCTATTAAGTCAGGCTGTGTTGGCATTTAAGAATTAAAAGCTCTTTAATACTGTATGATTATTTTTTCTCTTGCTATTTCTGTTTTCAATTTGTTTTCTTCTGGTGTATGAAATATATGGCAAAGTTTTTTAAATTGAAATGCATTAATTCCTTCTTATAATAGGGCTGTTCAATAAGTAATGAGACTAAAATTGTAAAAAATACAAAATACAGTCAAGGATCTATAATTTGCAGACCCATAATCCGCAATTTTCTATAATCTGCGTTACTTTACAAATGTAAACAATGAAATAAACAGTTAAGAAAATTTACAAATTCGGGATCCAAAAAGGATTTTTTTTTAAACAAATAATAAAAAAAATCATAATAAAACATGTATTTTTTTAAATTTACTCTTTTATTTTTTTAACAGTAAAAAACTAAAAAGTATTACGAAACGCACCTAAGCTTACTGAACGTTCAAAACGCCGGTTTTTCATTCGTAGCTATTTCAGTTTGTGTAAGTTAAGAAGAGTAAATAATGAATGAAAATGCACTATTTTGTATGCTTGTCGTGCTTCCTAGCAGTAACTTAGCACCACTTTAGAACTAGACATTAGGGTTGGGAAGGTCGAATCATTGTAACCTATCATAGTGATCGATTGCAAAGGTTTCGCCAACGTCATGAAAGGCAAACAGGAACCTTCAATTATAGATGAACTCTGATTGATTTCTCAAGATCCGATCTTTTGGGAAACCAAGCTTTAGCTGGGAAACTCTTTTTTTTTTTTTTTTTTTTTCATTCTATTTACGTTTTTAATTTGGCAACAAGCACAGTTGATCAGTTGATGCTTATGAATATTATGGCTCACGTGTCTTGATTTTAATTTTTACTCTAATGCATGTGCAAGGTGCAAAATAAATAACGGAAAGTGTAGTAATTCACAGTTGTAATTAAAGAAAGGTGGCACTTTTTTCACTGCTAATATTTGTAAATAGTCCCACGTGAGCGTGGTTACCACTGCCGGCTTCTGTTTGAATTTGCCCCATATAAATTGGTTGCTTGTGTTTTTTTTTAAGTCCTTTAATGAAAAATCGGCTTACTTTAGTACAAACTTTAAAGTTCGCAGAGAGTTATAAGTGAAGTATATGTTTGACTGAAGCAGTCTAAATTTTAGCTTCAAATTATTAAGAAATATGCAGGATAAAGTGCAAATGTGAAAACGACATGTAGATAGAAGCATATATATATAATTTTTTAAATAACTTTAAAAATGCATTTTTTGAAATTAATTATTAAATTAATTACTAGATTTCATATTTATCTTTCCATATTATACTGATTATAGAATTAAAATGCTGACTAAGAATAATAAAATAACTCGGAATAATAAATGACCATTATTCTCTATAATCTGCAATATTGCATAATCCGCACAACCTTGGGCCCCAACTTGTGCGGATTATAGATCTTTGACTGTACCTTTAACTGTCATCATTTACATGGTCTTTTTTAAAATAACTACTGCAGCATGTAATGTATTTATCTCAACATTCTGTCTACTTCTTAAAAACATTTAAAAGTCCATTTTTTAAGAGCTTTTTCAAAATTGTTTATGCAGCCATAACAATTGTTTTGTTGCTTGCAAAATGTTTGCTTGGTAATGGTTCCTTAAGTTGAGGAAACAGACATGGAGCGAGATCAGGACTGTATGTAGGGTATTGCAAAATCTCTACGTTATTCTGTTTCAAAACATCCTGTACACAACGAGCAATTATGTGATTGGGCATTGTCATGGTGCAATAGGAAGCCATTTCGGAGAAATGGGCATTTTCTTTAAACGTGCTACACCATTGTTCGTAGGATATTTGCATAGTATGAGCTGTTAACATTATTAGCAGATTCGATAGCGTGTTGACACACAATTCTTTCATAATAAAAAAAATATATGGTCATAACTTTACCAGCTGATTTCACAGTTTTTGCTTTCTTGGGAGTAGGCGTAGACGGATGCTTCCATTCATTGCTTTGTTGTTTCATGGATGGGGTCATAGTGATACAACCAAGCTTCGTCTGCTGTGATGATTTGTTTTAAGAAATTGTCGCCTTCTCATTCCATTCTTTCTTTCCGTTCTGTGCGCACATCCACTCGATACAGCATTTTCTCAGGTGTCAACAAATTCAGAATCCATCATGCGCAAGTATGTTTCAGTTGCAAATGTTCTGCCAGTATTGAGTGAACACTTCCTACAGAAATATTAAAGAGAGTATACAGCTGACATACTATAATTCTACAGTCTGTTTTAATGATAACCGCAGCTGTGCTAATCATTGTCCCTGTGATGGATGTTGAAAGTCGTCCGTCAAGTTCAATACCTTCCACATTTTGCTTTCCTTCCTTAAAAATTTATGCCAGCGAAAAATACTTGCCTTCAACATTGCTTCACCGCCAAAAGCTTCATGTATCATGTTAAAGATCTCCAATGCTGATTTTTGCAGACTAACACTAAATTTAATCGCTTAACGTTGTTCAATTGACGTTTCCATTTTGACAAATGCCGCTCTCGTAGGTGCCTGCAAACACACTTCAGTTCAGTCACATGATACTCAGGAACATGAGCCTGTACATGCCATCTATCGGTAGCTTTTGTAAGTGCAGACAACAAACTTTTTTAATGCCACAGAAATTAACATGCCGATGAGTGGTTTCACAGCAGTAAAATTAGTCTTATTATTTATTGAACAGCATTTGTATGTTATATTTTCTGAAATAATTCATGATTTATGGCAATGTTTCTGATGACTGTGTGTAATTTTATGCTCAAATATTGATGTTCAGTTGCGAAAATCACTGCTTTATGCTCGTTTATTATTATTACTTTTACATCAAAATCCTGATTTAATTTTTTTTAAATTTTCAAACTACTTTTTTCTCTTTTAAATCTTATTATACTTGAACCAAATCAATATCTAATTATTAGCTAAGAGGTTAATATGCAGTTATAAAAATTAAATATATTTTTTAATCAAAATATACATTGTTATTCCTGTGGCAAAATGTGCAAAAAATAAAAAATAAAAAATACCTTGAGGGAATGATTTAAAAAAAAAATTTAATTTTCATATTTTTTGAAATGCTTTACATTGTTTCAAAGAGACTTGAAAATATATGCTGTTTCATATTTTTTCTTTTTCTGCATAATTTGATTTTCGAGTTTATACATAGTTTTAAAACTTGGTGGAAAAGAGAGGGAAGGATTTGGTCTTCAATATTTTAAATATATGAAAAAAAAAATCTTCTAAACTCTTGTTAATTTCAAGGAATTAAAAACATTTTTTCATAGTCTGGTGAAAAAATATTGATGTTTTGTTGCAAGAAAATTTGCAAAAAAAAAAAAAAAAAAAAAACTTTTTTTTACTGTGATAAAATATTGATTTCATTAAAATCTTCACAAATATTTTTTTGTAAAAAATATTTCTATCCATTTGAATGCTTCAAAAATTTTTTAGGTGATGTCAATGTGGTCTATTGAAATGCTCTAAAAATATTGTGTTAAAAGATAGATATTTAGTTATCGTAGAAAAAAAAAAAAATCTCTGTAAGTTGTGAATTGACCTGCATTTCATTGTTTTTTTTTATGTTAAAATTTATATTTTGTAAAACTAATTGCACCATAGATTAGAAGGTTTCAGCTTTAAGGGTATGTGTTTATTGGTGCCTCTAAAATTGCATCCTGAAGATGCACTGCCATAGCAAGAAAAGACATTTCTCTCAAAAATTACCTTTTTATTTATTTTATTGTATTTATTTATTTATTTCCAAAATAAAATGTTAACTACAATATTTTTTTAAAATCAATTGTTGCATCTGAGACCTAAGAACACAATCTTTCAGAATATGTTTACCACTTTTAACTGTACTAAGCATTTTGGTTGATTTAGCTTAAAATTAAAAGATATTAATTAAATTGAAAGATCAGTTCTTTATTTCCTTTGATGGAGAAATGGGTTTCTGGGCATGCACTAGTGTGTTTTAAGACTGAGGTTGAAATGGATGGCTTTTTGATGAGAGTGATTTGTGATTTTTAATTAATAACAGCTAATAATTAGAAATTTAAAATTTTGTGTCTCTGGTGCATCAAGAGATCTTGGGCTACCATCACATAAATTTTTTAGCCTTGTACATGTGGCAGATTTTCCTATCAATTGTACATGCACACACAGACAAACAGAGTGATTTTTTTTAAATTAGTAGAGATAGATATAGAGTAATGCATTAATAAATATAATAATTTAATATATATAATACAAATATAATAATTTAAAGAAGTTTATTTAAAGCTAAAAGAAAACAATACAAATTTTAATCATTTTGTATTCAGTTATAATTGTTTACTAATATTTTTTTATTCAACACATTTTTTTATAGTGCTTTTCAAAAAAGAAATATGTTGATTCTGCTTAAATCTTATAAAATTAAATGCTACCCAAAAATTATATTTTAGGGGCTATGCATATATAACATTATCAACATTTTGGGAATTTTGGAGCCCTATCCCCCCCTCTTTTTAATGATATCATACATTATCATTCCTTCAAGCCTCTCCCCTACCTGTCCTAATGATATCATAATCACTGTCTAAAAATTCATTTTACTTTTACGATATTTCTTTCTTTTTTATATATTTCTTTATTTAAAGAAAGAGAAGTCAATAGAATATCCCTATTTTACAAGCAATAACTTTATAGCAAATAATACTTTAAGAATGTATTGTAAATATCTGTGTATAAGCCAAGTGCACAATTTTTCATTGAAAAATTGCCCAAAATCGGAAACCCATATATAAGCTGATGTTAAAAAATGGTGAGGAAAAATTCAGCTAATGAAAAGTTAGTACTTTTTTTGTACATAGATAATAGAAAAAAAAATGTGTTCTCCTATTATTTTGATCTCCTATTTTATCCTGGGCGCACTGCTAAATCTGTTTAATTGGGCCCCACTCATTCTGTTACGACTTGCTCATTCATAAAAATCAAATATCCTATATTTGGCTTTTTCACAAGTAATGAACAGTTGATCTTTCAAAAAATATTGCATCAGTAGTCCGATAAATGGAACTGGAGATGCTATTCCTTTTTAAAGTGACGACGATTGTGATGATGATGAATTCTGTTGATATTCATACTGATGTATGAATGAAAGAAAGCGATTTTAATGAGTTCTAAAATTATGATAATTATTTGGATAGCGAATGAAGAATGGTAACTATTTTTCATTGTAAAAAAATAAAGCTTTAAAGTATTTATAAAATTAGTTTTTTTTAAATATATTTATTTTTTATTTATTTATTTATTTTATTTTATTTTAGAAAATCAATTTTTAAAATTTTCTTATACTGGTGTATAAGCTGACTCCCCTACTTTGAAGCCAAAAAAATGTCAAATTTTGCGTCTTTTTTGCAAATATACGGTACTTACTGTTTAAAAATACAGCATATTGTTACACAATACATTCAACAATAATATTGTTTTCTTGCACTTGCTTCTTTGTTGGGGAAGATGGTAAACTGAACTTCTTATATTTCTTCATTGGGATATTCCATATTTTGAAATAAAATGATTTTATAATTATTTAATGGTTCTTATAATACCTTTTGTATTTTTATAAAAATATAACTGACTAAAAAAAAGGTTCAAAGAATATTTTGATGTTAAAAAAGAAAAACAGTTAGCAAAGAATAGAAATTTTGATGATATCAAAAGACAACCCTCTTGCTTCCAACTAGAGTTATCTTATGATATCGATTGGTAGACAACATCCATCTGCTTTAAAGTGATAACATTATATATGTACAGCCCCTTATTTACTATTTTAAATGACTAAATAATGTTTTTGAATTATGTGTGAATTAGTGTACGTGTACCATCTTTATGTTAAAAAAAATAAATGTTTAAAAATATTTCAAAAATTTGCTATTCCATATGTATTCTAACTGCACGACATAATTCATGTTATTCAACTTCAATTTACATAGCTTTATTGGAAAAAGAATCTGCCATTTTAATTGAAAGTTGAACTGTTGCAATTTCATGATATTTATGAGATAACACACATTTATAAATATGGATTTTATGTTTCTTTATTTTCAGAGCAAGAGAAGAAATAGAATTACTTGGACATAACTCTTATTTAATTGCAGTATTAGATGAATTAAAAATGAAGTAAAACCAAAACTGTATGATTATTAATAAAATGATTTAAAAGATAATGATGCTTATTGTTTTATTCATATTTTCTTTATTCTTTAATGCATGTTTGCATAAATTTCTTTCAATTAAAAGTTTATTTTAACACACACACACACACAGCTAGATATATATATTAAGCCTGGGCCTTAAATAGATTTAAAACTTATATCCGAAATCCCGAGTTAATCATTGGCCTTAAATCAATTTAAGCTAACTTCAGAAATCACAATTTAGCCATTGTCTTAAATTGCGATTTAGTCATTGTCTTAAATCATGTTTTAATTACTGTTTAAACCTGCAATTTAGTCATTGACTTTAAATCGATTTAAAATAAAATAATGATTTAAAATTAACATAGAAAAATTGATATATCTACTGCTGCATGACAAGCTGGTGTTAAATAGATTTTGGTGGATCTGAGTTAAGCAAACATCGCAAGCCTCAATGCTATTCAATTAAAAACATGGTAAGCTGGTGTTAAATCAATTTAGCCAGATCCAATTTAAGCAAACATCGCAAGCAACGCAAGTTCCATCTATAGTCTTTTCACTCGTTTTTACTTATTCTGACTCTCTAGTGAAAGTAAATATGTCAGTAAATAACATAAAATTATTTCTTTTGATTATTTGATTAAGTTTTTAATTAAATTTCCAATTAAATTTGTGTGAGACCGTGATTATGCAGTCAGGGAAGCTTTCTCCATCCTCCATAGGCTTCTGCTAGAGGCTCCTTCCTTTTTTCCATCTGGCCCCAACAAATGTCTTCACTCAGTCATAGGGTTTGATCTTGGTGATCAGATGCAAAGTAACTCCCTCTCGGGGATCCTGGGCATTGGCTCATTATCCTCTACAGTTGTCTTGCGGGTTGTTACCTGGGAGGGGAACAAAGTGAAGAAACCATTCAGATCTCTTCGAGTGTTTGGTGGTGAAGACTGTCACAATCAGTTGTTTGTTCTAAGTTTGGTAACAGGGGTTGTGTGACGTGCGCCTCATGACCAGAGTGATCCAGAGACTTTAAGGGACAGTATGGTCGACCCGTATAATAGCCCAAAAGGGCTTGTGAAAGGGACCAATGTTGAAATTTTGCGTCAAAGGAACTACAAGGGCCTCGATTTGGAAAGTAGTCACTCTATATCATCTTGAGTAGGATGATACAGCCTGAATCACTTGGTGGTGCAAAATATTTTATGACGTTAGTGGGTGATTTTTCTGGAATATATTTTACTTATTTCCTCAAAAGTAAAAATGAAGTATTTGATGTATTTTATAAATTTAAAACTAAATTGAAAATCTTATGGGTAAAAGAATTTAAAAATTCAAAAGTGACAATTGGCTCGAATTTTTAAATGCTGAATTTGACAATTATCTTGCTAATTCTGGATATATCTCATTAGAAAATTATCCCATATAACAGCAAAAGCAATGGAAAGGCAGAGTGCACAAATCAGATTTTGTAGAAATGGCAAGATCTTTATTATATGAGAGTGAACTTTCTATCAAATTCTGGACAGAAGCTATTACAGTAGAACCCTGCTAATTCAGACCCCATTAACCCGAATAATCCAGATTGGTTTAGTCAATTTTATTTTTCAAGTTTGAGAAGCAATTGGCTAATTTCCTTAACGTTAACTTGTTTCATCGTCGTATTCTGAATAAAAAAAACTTTTTCTGAAATCTTTTCGGAAGAATACCTTATGCTTTCTTATTTGAACTCTTTGATGTTATCTTTCAAAGAAACAATAATGTGTCACTAAGTTTGGCAATTCCAATTTTCCCAGTTTTCTATTTAAACCACTTAGAAATGACAAAAAAAAATCACTGCACAATAAATTTGTACTTAGAGCATTGCAAAAAAGCAAGGTAAAATAGTCCCTATAAAAACCATTGTCTGGTAAGGATCATTTTCCGATCTTTGTCAGCCGATAGGCTGTTTCCTTGTTATTGTGACAAAAAACTTCTACACTATCACTTGCTGAAAATTATTTATGTTTATAAAGATGTACCATTAAATTCAGGCATTTTTCAGTTTAACATAAAGATGATTTTCTGTAAGCATGTTTTATTTTATTGAGTTTTCTTCTAATTCTCCGGATAATCCGGATTGGGTCTGGTCCCAATTAATCCAAATTATCGGGGTTTTACTGTAATTGTAGTACTAAGGTTTCTAATATAACACCACTTAAAGGAAAAATAATCCCCTTAGAAATTTGGACAGATAAAAAACCCAATTTAAATCATGTAAGAAAATTTGGCTGTTTAGCTTAGGGGTTATCCATAAATGATGTCACACATTTTTTCCATATTTTTGACCCCCCCCCCCCCCCCCCCCCATCGTATATGTTATGCTATATTATGTAAGCATATACTTGCAGTTCAGAAATAAAGCACTATGTTTTAGGTCACATTTCAAATTTATTTTTTAATTTTAACTATGTATTTTAATGGCATTTGTGTGCTGAACAATAAAAATGATTCGTATTTTGCATCAAATAAGTTTACAATATATAATAATAATTAATATAGAATAGTAATAAAATATTAATATGAAAAAGCAATTAGAGACAGTAATCAGGGTTGCCACGCCACCTGGAGAACCTGGAAAACACAGGGAATTTTAAAATCCCCTCCCAAAACAGGGAAAATCCAGGGAATTTTTAAAAAATCCTTAAAACATCTGGAAATGGAAAACACAGGGAATTTTTTTTTTGCTACTACATTCAAATAAATTTGCCCTTTCGGGTAAACTGAGTTTTAACCCAATTCTTGGCTGCAGCATGCTTATTTTTGCGCACTCAACATAGAATAAACGCGTTGCAGTACAGGGAAAACACAGGGAATTTTTTTCCAAGATTAGTGGCAACCCTGGTAATATTTTGGAATTTGAAATAAAATTCAGCATATTTGGCTTTAAATTTTATCTTTATGAACACAAAACATTATGATTTTTAAATAATTTCACACTTCGTAATTTAATCTACTGAATTTAATCAAAATCTGTGATATCACATTTCTTCATACACCTTTCCACCCCCTTGTCACAAACTGTCACAATTTCATGAACCCCCCCTCCTCTCCTTCAAGCATGACATCATTTATGGACGACCCCTTACTTTCATATTCCTAAAAAAAAAATGAGAAATATATTCGATGTACCCAGAAGAAAATAAATTATGTTAGGGTATGACAGGGATGGAAGAGGGTATGGTATTTTTGAAGTAAAAGATAAGAAAATACTTGAAGAGCTTTCTGTTAAATTCAATGAAATGATAAAGGGAAGTAAATATTTTGGATTAAATAAATTTTCTGAGTGTTTGGATGTTGAACCACTAATAAATAAAAATTTTCTGGAAGAAAATGAAATCAATCAAAAGAACAAAATTCCCAATTTAGAGATTTCTGATACAACCGAAATAAATACCAGTTGCAAAATCCCATCACCTGAACTTAATGTTTCTTCGACTAGACAAGACGGCACAGTGAGGAAGGGAAATCGAAATAAAAACAAAATGAAAAACTGGAATGAAAACATTGAATTTTCGAATGTCAGAAAGATTGAAAGGAAAATCTTTGTAAGCTAATTTAGCTGATATTGTCCCAAGTAATTATTTAGAGGTTAATAGCGTGAATTCATGGGACTTGGAAATAGCTATAAAAATTTAATTAGATTTTTTAATTAAGCATAATGTTTGGGAGATTGTTGATATGCTAGAAAAAGCAAAATTGATTAAAAGTAAATGGGTCTACGCTTTAAAAAAACTTGATACCGTATTTACTCGTGTATAAAGCTCACTTTTTTTTCAAAAAATTAGGGCAAAACTCCTAAGTGCGCCTTATACACGAAATAATTTTTTACTGTTGGATGCAATCGAACTATATACTTATGAAACAAGAAATTATTCAAAGAAGATATTAAAACTCAGAAAATGTTACTTAATTGAAGTATTACTGCATATTTATTTCACTCCTTGCAGTTTTTTATACAACAAAGCTAGTGACATTACCTAAATGCTAATTAGCAATTTTCTTTACCATCACTCATTCCTATTTCCCGTTATTTTCTTACAACCCGAAGTCTAAAAATACATTTTCGTCTTGTTTTCTGGTCTGGTGTAATATTTGTTTAAACTTTTTTTTACTGAAATTCATTTGGTCATTCTTCATTAGCGTATCAAATTTATGGTGCGCGTTATATACGAGATTTTAAGAAATCGCCATTTTTACTTGTAAAGTAGTGGTGTGCCTTATACATGAGTAAATACGGTAATAAGGAAATAAAATACAGGGTGAGATTGGTAGCTGCTGGATTTAATCAAATTAAAAATAAAGATTATTCTGAATCGTATTCACCGGTTGTAAATATTGAGTCATTTAGATTGCTAATTTGCACATAGCTAAAATAAATTTGATTGTTAAGTTTGTTTATGTAAGAACAGCATATTTGTATAGTGAACACTGATCTTAATGAAAATTTGTATATGACCCACCTGGTTACAAAAAACTAATGGAAGTTAATAAAGTTTGCAAATTGAAGAAGAGTATTTACGGATTACCCCAATCAGGTAGAAACTGGTATTTTAAAGTAAGAGAAACTTGGTAATATTGTATTAAATCAGTTAGCTTCTGATAATTGTATATTCATTAAAGTTGAGAATGATAACATTTTTATATTATGTATGTACATGGATGACTTAGCTATTTTTTGTAATAATCAAACAATGTATGAAAATATTGTTTCTAAAATTAAAAATGCATTTGAATTGTATGACAATAAGAATTCTAAATTTCAACATATGGAAATTGAAGAGCATGATAAAGGTATCAGTTTGTCACAAGTTGAATATATATTTAATCATTGTTGGAAAAACTTAGTTTAGAAAATTGTAAATCTGTAAAAACGCCTATTGTTAAAGGTGAAGATAAGTTTCCCTCCTACTAATGAATTGTTTGAAATAACTATGCATCAGGAAATTATTGGTGAACTTTTATAATTAGCTAATAGTCCTAATATATCATTTGTCACGATTTGTTCATCTCAATTTAATCACAAACCAGAGAAAAGACATTAAATTTTGGCTAAAAGAGTATTAAGATATTTAAAAGGTAAAAAATTATTTTACAGCAATTGGGTGTTTAAATAGTATAGTCCAAGAACCGATTGCACAAAACCCTAAGTCATTGAGCACAAGAAAAATTCTTTTATTTTATGGAAGAATAGTGATAGAGAAATCTAATGATCCATGTCTGCCGGAAACGAAGTGGTGCATAAGCCAAAAATTAATAACACTAGTGGTTGATTCGTACACTTAGCAATATGTTTTTTTGCACCCAATTTTCCATATTTTCATACTTGTATGGCAAACACAATATTGAACGTACGAGTGAACCACTAGTGGTATCAATTTTTGGTTTATGCACCCGGCAGACAAGGGTGATTAGATTCCCCTATTGCTACTATTCCATAAAATAAATGAACTTTTCTTGTTCTCAATGACTTAGGGTTTTGTGCGGTCAGCTCTTGGACTAGTTCAGATACAAGCTGGGGAAATGCAGAAAATGGAAAGTCTTTTTCAAAGGGAATTGTTTTATTAGGAAAGTCATTAATATCTTGGAAATGTCTTAAACAAAAAAGTGTTAGTTTTTCTACTTGCGAAGCAGAATTGTTTTCTATTTCAGAAATTTGTAAAGATATAATATGGACTATAAACTTATTATCTTATGCCATAATTTTAAGTACTGACAGTCAAGCAACAATACAATGGATAACATGTACAAAGTCATCAAATAAATCTAGACATATAAATTTGAGGTTTTATTTTGTCAGAGATTTGTTGTTAGAATGTATTATTTCATTGGAATATGTTTAAAGTGAATATATTATTTTAGATTTCCTTACTAAAGCTGCAAGTGACAATAAGTTGATTAATTCTATGGAAAACATTTCTCTATTATAATCTGTTTTTATTGTATGTAATTTTTATGTAATTTTTGTATGTACATGTATTTGTGTTTTTTGATTTATTTTAAAGAAAAAAAAATGTATCTCTCGCAGGAGGGGTGTGTTGGTAGTGAGTAGCAAGCAAACATTTTTTATTGAGCACTGCCAGCTTTTCCCCTTTCATACACACTCTCAGTTTGCGAGCAAACGGTAGAGAGGTAAAAGCTTTTCTGTGTGAATTCAATATTAAAAGAAATCACCTGATTAAGAATTTTATGTTTAAAGTAATTGTTTTGTTTTCAAGTGTGTTCATAAAAAATAAACTTTTTGTTCTGTCTACATCCATGGTCAACTTCGTGATATTTACATTCACGACGAAACACAAATTTTAATATGTAATTACTGTTAAATATGAATGAACTTATGCTTTCTTATGAAGAAAATATGAATTCATTTCCGAAAAAAAATCAAGTTAACCCTCTCAATATCAATAGCAGTTGCAACATTTTTATCATTTATATCGATCCATTTAGGTTTATTAAGTATGGTTAAACATGAAATAAAACTTTATTATTTTATGATTTTGCTGCAAATTATTAGTGTATCTTTATGATGCGAATTTCACTGAATAAATTAAGAAAAAAATTCTCATCTTTATTATGTTACAATAATTAATTATTTACTTGAAGTCTTGATATTTTAACCATTTTATAAATTTCAAAGTTTTTGTTATTTTGCTAAATTACTTTATTGTAAATATTCACTCTAATTTTGAATGCATTATTATAAATTTCTGTTTAAAAATATAATCGAAACATTGACTAGAAATATGCACATGCTTTGGTCCCAAGCTATGCAGATTTGGGCAAGTCCACTGTTACTTTTTTTTCTGTAAATGCATTGAATAATTTAATTTGTTGTAAATTTTTTTATAATTTTCATACATTTTCTTTTATAAAAAATAGGTTGACTCAAAATATTACAAAATCTCTATATTATCATAATATTAAAAGCATAGTAACACCATTTTTGTTAAATTACAGTTCAAAAATATTTTACAGAAATTGTCTTCTTCAGATTGTGGTAATTACTTTCATTATGATTTTAGATTAAAATAATTCTGTTGTCGAAATTAGTTTTTCTCACATGTATTTGCTCCATAAGTTTGCTAGATCTGTATCCTTCATTTTTTTTGTAAATTTCTCTTTCAATCTCCTGTTTTGCTCTTCAGAAAAATAATTGCGCCAATCACCGATGATTCCTTTTCTTATGAAGTTGATACTCTTTGGTCTTGCTGATTCTGTTGCAGCAAACATTTGCGAAATTTTAGCAAACAGTTCTTTTGCTTCTGCTGGCAAATCTAACTTTAAAATATCATCTGGGGACATACTGAAAAGACTATCTACTTGTTGATTAATGTTTTGCTTCATGGCCTCAAAGCTGCTGTTTTTGAGAATATTTTCGAGTAATTGCGAATCATTTTTCAAGGATTCAGCATAAAGCTCATCATTGATAAAGGAAGCTATTCTGAGGATAGTTTCTTTGGGATTCTCTTTCATTTCTTCATAAGTCAGGAAAAGTACGTTGGCATCATTCCTAAAAAATAAAAAAATAAATAAATAAATTAATAATAAAAAAAAAATCTATTATAAATCATTAATGCAATATTTGAATCTAATAGAGTAGCTACTACTTATATCAAACTGCTAATCAATTGAATCACCTTCCTTTATAAATCTACCTTATATATATGTGACATTTTGAGATAGGAGCCAATAATATTATTTGCAAGTTTCCCCATATTATGTCACAGGAGTCATGGCGAGATTAAAATAAAATAAATAAATGCAGAAACTTCATTAAATTACACATTTGCTGCTCCAAAAGATTTATTTAAATTCAATAATATGCAGATGAAAATGCTCTCCCCTTTTAAAACAACATTCCATTAAAAAAAAAAACATTTGTCTTAGCTTTTAAATTGTTCAAACACGAAACATTGAATAAAAGATTCCATCCATTTCTGAGCCTCCTCCTTAAGTCAATAATAAAAAGCTTCTAGAACTTTCTATAATCTCTAATCATGATTTTTTTATGTAAACAGAATTCAATGTCTAGCGTCGAGGTTAAACATAGCAGTCTCGAAACATTTGCAGACGATAATTTTTATTTTAAAAGATTATTATTTAACTAATTTATAATCGAAATCAAAATTCGAATATTCTACAGACAATAATTTAACACAAAAAAGAAAAGAAATGAATTTATTGATACGCAATAAATATCAAACGCGAAGAAAACAGAAATATAAATAAAAAGAATGATATTTTTGAAAAGTATGGATCATGGGTGCAAGATCTTTAGTCTCAGAGCTGATTTTACTCTTAAAGAGATTTTTGACTAACTCAAAATTCTACTTTATATACTTGAATAATAGCAGTTTTACCATATAGAACATTTAATCACTTTCTTTTACTGTCAGAGATCAATTTTTAGCCATAATGCAAGACTTAGAAATCTTCAAACATTTTGCATTTTGTTATTTCTAATGCTCAGAAAAGATTTCAGTCTTAACTTGGATGGATTTCTTGCACCCATGAGTATGGTTTTGGAATAAATTTAATAAGACTTTCTTAAAAAAAGGTTGATAAAAACAGGGAAAAAATGAGTTTTATTGGAAATTTTAAGAAATAAAGTTTAATAAATAATGTTTTTAATTTAGAGCCATTTTTTAAATTTACGCATATTGGAATAAATGTTTAAATATTCATTTTGTTTAATTTAATTAACTCTGTAATTCTGTTATCTTATAAATCATAAACAGGTTTAAAAGTTTTAATAATAGGTTATTTCTTATTTAAAATCACAAAATTTACTGAAAAATTTAATTATATTTTCTGTGTTAAAGCTCTAGCAGCAGCTTTGCATAGTTCCATCTTTCTCACTGAGTTATATCAAGTGTCGCCAGCTGGGCGATATATTGCCAAATTTGGCGACAAAAAGTACTGGTCAATAGTGACGACAACTTGGCACTATTTTCCGGATTTCGCCGAACTAATGTATCTGTTAATACTAATATTAGATTAGTTGAAGTTGGTTGATCAGGTTCCTGAAAGGATCTGAAACAGTTGTAAAATCATATAAAAAAACTGGTGGAATCAGAGAGAAAAGTAGATCTCGATCTAAAAAATGTTACTTGCAAATATTTTCAATCTAAAAAAAATGCATAGAAACGAAATGGAATCAGATTATCTGTAAAACTCATGAAATTATCAAAATTTTTGTTAGCTGAAAATGTGGACTGATCTTTACTGGTGCGTTACATTCACAACCATACTGTTATCCCACGCAAAATGATTACTGGGCAAAGTAGTTAATAGAATCTTATACTATAATGCGAGCAAAAATTGTGTGTGTGTGTGGGTAAATTTTATCTCAAAAACGGCTCTAACGATTTTCGCAAAAATTTGGATTTTACCATTTTCGGGCACGAGAAGACCATTGGGCTAGGTCCCATGTTCGGGAAAATTCGATTACTGGGTCATAATGGGTCAGGATCAAGCTATTTATATCTAGAGAACGGCTGGATCGAGATTAAGGAAATTTTGTATCCAATCGTTTTTTGGCACGAGAAAACAATTGAGCTGGGTCACATGTTCGAAAAATTTTGATTAGTGGGTCATTGTGGGTCAAGCCATTTTTATTTAAAAAACGGCTCTAACGATTTCGACCAAATTTTATATTTTATCGTTTTGGATTACAAGAAGACCATTGGATTAGGTAACATGTTCGAGAAAATTCGGTTAGTGGGTCATTTTTGGGGTCATTGTGGGTCATGCTATTTTTATCTAGAGATTTTCTCACGCAATTTTGACTAAAAATTGCATTCTATGGTTTTCGAGCACGAGAAAAACATTGGGCTAGGTTACATGCTCGAAAAAAAAATTTAATGGGTCATATTGGGTCATTAAGGGTCTGGGTCAAGCTATTTATATTTAAAGAACGGCGTGATGGATTATAACGAAATTTTGTATGTAGCAGTTTTTTGACATGAGAAAACTAATGGGCTAAATCACATGTTTGAGAGATTTCGACTATGAGGGTCATTTGTGGGTCATGATGAGTCATAATGGGTCATGGTCAAGCTATATCTAAATAACAGGTGGATCGATTTTAACGAAATTTTGTATGCAACATTTTTTTGGCACGATAAAATCATTGGACTAGGTTACATGTTCGGAAAATTTCGATTAATGGGTCATTTTGGGTCATTAAGAGTCTGGGTCAAGCTATTTATATTTAAAGAACGGCGTGATGGATTATAACGAAATTTTGTATGTGACAGTTTTTCGACATGAGAAAACTAATGGGCTAAATCACATGTTTGAGAGATTTCGATTATGAGGGTCATTTGTGGATCATGATGGGTCATAATGGGTCATGGTCAAACTATATCTAAAGAACAGGTGGATCGATTTTAATGAAATTTTGTATGCAACATTTTTTTGGCACGATAAAATCATTGGACTAGGTTACATGTTCGAAAAATTTCGATTAATGGGTCATTTTGGATCATAAAGGGTCTGGGTCAAGCTATGTATAATTAAAGAACGGCAGGATCAATTTTAACGAAATTCTGTATGTAACAATTTTTAGAAACGAGAAAACTAATGGACTAAGTCACATATTCGAGAGCTTTCGATTATAAGGGTCATTTGTGGGTCTTAATGGGTCAAGGTCAAGCTATATCTAAAGAATGGGTGGGTCGATTTTAACGAAATTTTATATACAACATATTTTTGGCATGAGAAAATCATTGGAGTAGGTCACATGTTCGAGAAATTTCAATTAGTGGGCCACTTTTGGGTCATTCTAATTTTATCTAGACAATGTTTCGCGCAATTTTGATTAAATTTTGCATTTTATCGTTTTCGGTCACAAGAAAATCATTGGGTTAGGACAGATTTTTGAGAAAATTTTATCAATGGGTCATTTTGGATTATTAGGGGTCAGGATCAAACTAACTATATCTAAAAAACGGCTCAATCGATTTTATCTAAATTTTGTATCTAATGTTTTTCGGCATGCTAAAACTAAAGAGCTAGGCCACACGTTCGAGAGATTTCGATTATAAGGGTCATTTGTTGGTCATAATGGGTCATGCTAATTTTATATAGAAAATGGTACTCACCATTTTGACTATGCTTTGTATTATATCGTTTTTGAGCAAGCGAAAACCATTTGGCTTGGACACATCCTCGCGAAAATTCTATTAGTGGGTCATTTTGGGTCTTATTGAGCTAGGGTCATTCTAATTATATATAACAACGACTCAATCAATTTTACCCTAAATTTTTAAACAAAACGTTTTTGTCACGAGAAGACTATTGGGCTGAGTCGCATGTTAAACAAATTTATATTAGTGGGTCATTTCGCTTCATTGCTGAATGCTGCCAAGCTAATTTTACCTAAAAAATGGCTTAAAAAATTTTGATTCAATTTTATATTCTACTGTTTTTGATTACCTGAAGACGATTGAGCTATGTCACATGCTTGATCAAATTTGATTAGTGGCTCATTTTGGGTAATACGGGTCAGGGTCACGATAATATGGCAAAAGCCAATAACTTGGTGATATTTGACAAAATATTGGCGACATATGGCCAAAAAATCGACTATAAAAATTACGAAAACCAAAACACGTATTTGGAGCCAAATGAAAAGAATGCCTCCAAATTTGGCTATATCTAGCAAAAAATATTGTCTTTCAGAATGTAAAGAATTTTTTTATACATTCTTAAGAGGATTCGAGATCCATGGTTAAACCAATCAGAGTCGAGCTAAAAAAGTGATTTAGATCGATGTCCTTTCGTTGTAAAATTTAAAATAAAATAAAATTTAAAAATATGCGCATAAAAACATAGTTTTCTTATTGATTGTTTTTCTAAATAATACTATTATAAACATGTTTTACAGTAATAATGCAGAGTTAATGATACAGTGAAAATACTATATTGAGTTGAACACAAAGTTAATTTTGACCGAGCTAAGCTCGGTCTCCCCTGCTAGTGTATAGTTATGTTGTCACAAATTAGCTAAGTTCCAAAATGCTAAACGAATATAAACTCTGAAGTAATAATTAAAATATAATATTAGTATAGTCACGTGGTTGAGGAATTGACGTAGATAAATATTTCTGAACACAAATATTTAGTATATGGTTGAATCGTATATGTTTAAGGTTTGGGGTTTATTTGGATCTTTGATCTCCCGCTTATTAAAAAATCTCTGGAATGGAATTTTGAACCTACTTTGTACTGAACGGACCGCGTTCAGGTTCTCGTTCTTTTTGACATCAGCTTATAACTTATTGTTATGAAACCACATTCTTAAAACTTATTATAGATGATTGAAATATGGAATGTGTTAAATATGTCACCTTTTCCTGTCTGATTTTAAGTCACTAGTAAACATCTGTCCACATTTTCAGCTAACGAAAATTTGGGCAATTTCATGAGTTTTACAGATAATCTGATTCCATTTCTTTCCTATGTTTTTTTTAGATTGAAAATATTTAAAAATTTTCACTGTAACATTTTTTTTAGATCGAGCTCTAGTTATCTCTCTGGTTCCACCAGTTTTTAGGTGCGTTCGTAATTATGTAAATACGTAGCACCTTATTGTCGCTGAGTCCGTCCGTCTCTCCGTCCGCATATAACAACGCAAAACTACCCAACCGAATCGTTTGAAATTTAAAATACGTAATTATTACATAATTTTGTAGAGTCATTTGAAATTTTATGAAAATCGGATGGATAGATCAAATACAGGGACAATCAAAAGGATTTCGTTACATTACGGTCAGTGGGGAAAAAAGTTTCAAGTGCATTTTAATCGTTTGAAATTTAAAACATATATTTATTACATAATTTTGCCGAGTCATTGTAAATGTTATGAAAATCGGATGCATAGATCAATTACGGGGACAATCAAAAATATTCCGTTACATTACGGTCAATGGGGAAAAAAGTTTCAAATGCATTTTAATCGTTTGAAATTTTAAACGTGTAATTATTATATAATTTTGTCGAGTCATTTCAAATTTTATGAAAATCGGATGGATAGATCAATTACAGGGACAATCAAAAGGATTCCGTTACTATACGGTCAATGGGGAAAAAAGTTTCAAATGCATTTTAATCGTTTGAAATTTAAAACGTATATTTATTACATAATTTTGCCGAGTCATTTCAAATATTATGAAAATCGGATGCATAGATCAATTACAGGGACAATCAAAAGTATTCCGTTACATTACGGTCAGTGGGGAAAAAAGTTTCAAGTGCATTTTAATCGTTTGAAATTTAAAACATATATTTATTACATAATTTTGCCGAGTCATTGTAAATGTTATGAAAATCGGATGCATAGATCAATTACAGGGACAATCAAAAGTATTCCGTTACATTACGATCAATGGGAAAAAAGTTTCAAACGCATTTTAATGGTGTTACACTCATTTGAACATAATAGAATTGACATGAATCTATGAAGTATGTATTAAAATATACATTCTGTACAATCTGTGATGCAAAGAATATTTATTATTAAATTACAGGGCCACACAAATTTATTCCACTAAATAATGTTATACGGGGAAACATTGTTTGGGGCGTGTTTAATTATATTAAACTACTTCACATTTTATGAATAAGATATACCTTAATGAAGTATAATAAAAATTACTTCCTGCATATTTACAGGAACACAAAGATTTCGACCACTATACTGTATCCAAAGTACGCTCTACTATATCAGCAAGTTCTGAATATTTTAAAACTTCGTTATCGTACGAACGCACCTCATTTGCTACGCTTCACGTGCAATTTCCAACTTGTTTTATATGATATATATAGTTTATTGTTTCGTAATCTTTAAAAAGCCGATGAAATTAACATGGTTTAAGATTTTGTGGTGCCTCAACGGGGATTGATGAGCGCAGCTCGTACGGGGCAGAGGCCCCTAGTTTTCTAAAACGACTTACTTTTATCTTTTAGATGTTATAGCTCAATTCAGTGAAGCACCGAGATACAAAGGAGAAACATTTTACCTGTGTTCATACCATCCCAGCACGTGATCAAAATAATCTCCATAGTCAATATTCCCACTGATGAAGAACTCGAAAAACTCGTCAAAAGTCCCGTTAAAGCCAAACTCGGGGGTACTTTGATTCTTCATATGATGAAAATACGAAACACAACAATCTTTTGGATTTCTCGTGATGCAGATGTACTTTGCAGCATCAGATTTAGGTGCAAGATGATAAGGAAGATGTGTTTTTATAGGTATGGGTCGGGGTACTTTATCAATGAAATGAGCACCTGCAATTATAATACAGCATGTTATAAAAAAACATACACTATTTTTTTTCAAATACTGTATTATTTGATGCTATCTAAGCTGTCGTGAGATAATAATGCCAGGGTAGGTAATAACACCAAGTGCTAATGTTACGCGTAATTATGAAAGAATCCGGGAAATGGCACCTGCGGGTTCTGCTCAGAAAAGCTATAAGTCATCTGAATCACAAACAACCGATAAAAGTTAATTTGTTCCGTTTGTAAATTTTATTGCTAAAAGAAGTACAAAAAAAAAAAAAAAAAAAAAAAAAAAAAGTTAATGCTAGATTTAAAATTTGCGAGGTATACTCTGCGATTTGAAGACTATATACTTATTAGGAAATATTTTGTTTATTAATAAATTTGTAGTGTATTTCATGCATTTTCAAAATCTTGTGCAAGATTTTGGATGTATTCGTGAGGTAGTTTTTTAGTTTAAAATATGCTGTGCAATAAGTATACTGGGATAACAACGCCATCCACTGGTGTTATTACTCCGATTGATTTTATTCTGTGTTGGAACTACATTTGAAGAGAATTTCTTTTTTATTTTATGCACGAGAGAGCATTATTCTCATTGTTGAAATCCAAAAAGTATAAAGAGAAATATGTATGTCCTAAGTGCTACTAATTTTTTCATATCAAAGAAATAAAATATCAAACAATTATTGTTGAATTCTGACATCGCAATTAATCTTAAGTAAAAGCAATTTGTCTCTTTCTGTGATCGTAGAGTTTGTATCTTTAGAATTGGACACTTACATGTCATTATTCCAAGCTATTTTAAAGATTTGCTTGCATGGCGTTAAAGCATTGGTCAAGAAATCACGTCCTTATAGGATACATACCTTCTAAACTATTCATTCTTGTGTATATAGTCAATAAGTTCCTGCTTCATATTCAATAATTCTTTGAAGAAAAAAAAAAAAAAAAAAAAAAAAACTAAGACCGGAAAAATTCATAGGACGTTAACAAGGCATTATTACCCCAGGACACTTTATTTAATTTTCCTTCTTGGAAAATATTTTGATTTTAGGTAGATTTTGTAAGAAAGAATACCTATTGTAATCATTACCATGGTACGACTTTTGAAAAATTTCTTCATAACTTTTCATTATATGACCCCAGGAACCCAAAATAACCCCTATCTAAAAAGCTTATACACATATATATACAGGGGTTGGACAAAAATATGGAAACACCTTTTGAAATGCATGTTTGAAAAAAAAATTGATTTTAATGAACTATGTTGATGGCACTGGAGTTTTCGCCTACTGACGCCACCTATAAAACTTCGTAAAATCGCTGCATCGTTCAGTCGTTGTTGGAACACTGTTATGTGAGATTATAATTGCATTATGTTAGAGTTAACAGACTTCGAACGTGGACAGATTGTTGGCGCGCGTATGGTGGGTGCTTCCGTAAGCAAAGTAACCGAAGTTTTTAGTGTTTCAAGAGGTAGTGTGTCGAAGATTTATTCCGCATATTTGAAATGCGGAAAAAACATCATCCGCTAAATCACAGCGCGGACGAAAGTGTGTGCTGAGTGATCGTGACAGACGATCATTAAGGAGGATTATCGCGAAAAATAAGCAGTCCACAGTTGCAAAAGTTACTGCTGAAATGAATGTCGTGTTACCAAATCCTGTGAGTACCAAAACAATTAGAAGGGAGCTTCATAAATAGGGAATTGTTGGCCGTGTTGCAATTGAAAAGCCATCCATCAGTAATGCTAATGCCTGTAACAGGAAAAAGTGGTGTTTAAGTCATAAAGCCTTTACTATAAAGCAGTGGAAGAGCGTAATATGGTCTGATGAGTCTTCTTTCACATTGTTCCCCACTTCTGGCCGAGTTTACGTCTGGAGAACGCCATCTCAAGCCTATAATACAGACTGCTTGTTGCCAAGAGTGAAACATGGCGGGTGTTCGGTGATGGTTTGGGCAGCCATATCGTGATTCTCTTCTGTCCCCATGATAACTCTGTCAGGGCGGATTACTGCTCAGACTTATGTGAACATTTTGGCCGATCAAGTCCATCCAATGGTACAAGCTTTGTTCCCCAATGATGATGGTATCTTCCAAGGCGACAACGTCCCCGTTCACACAGCTCACATTGTCCAGGACTGGTTTTCTGAGCACGAGGGTGAATTTTCGCATTTCCTCAGGCCACCAAAGTCATCAGATTTGAATATTATCGAGCCTTTGTGGTCTACATTGGAGCGGAAAGTGCTTTCTCGCTATCCACCGCCATCATCGTTATCTGATCTTGCCACTGTTTTGCAGGAATAATGGTACAATATTCCCTTTGCAAACATACAGAAACTGTATTTATCCATTTCGAGAAGACTGCAAGCTGTTTTGAATAACAACGGGTACCGTACACAATACTAGGCAAGGAAACGTGTTTTTTTTAAGGTGTTTCCATATTTTTGTCCAACTCCTGTATATATGTATGTATGCATGTACTACATTTTTTCTGCACGATAAATGTCGCAATTATGCATGAATCGTCTTCAAACTCGCCGAATAAATTGAGATGTTAATATCTCGCCGGGGATTGCAAATGGACAAAATCGGCCCAAGAGGGTGGAAATGGAGAGGGTTCAAAAATTTGAATGTCGCCTTAACATGGCTCTGACAAAACCAGCTCTTACAAAACAATGACAGGAAAAAATAAATGTCTTTTGTTATAGCTGTTGCGAACAGTTAAAAAAACCACAACAAAATTCTTACTCCAACAATTACTTTACAAATGCAAGATTTTCCTGTGGAAAATGAAAAGAAAGTAAGTTGACGGATTCAAGAAAAAAATGAATATTACGTCATAAAAACCAAAAACGATATAAATAGATTGACGTATTAAAAAAAAAAAAAAAAAAAATGTCATATTGGAAGTATAATAGATAAAAAGCAGGTGAATATATCTGTGGCTTCCGGCAATAACCAGGTAAGGCACATTTTTAATATTTTGAGTAATTAACGTTTAAAGTTTTCAAATGTCTTTTTATCATTACTTTTATAAAATAGACTAGCAGTTACCCGTGACTTCGTTCACATAACATTTAAAGAAGAAATAATTGATCAATCAAGCAAAAAAATTCGATGATGAATTGGACACTTGCGATTTTAGACATTTTACTAAATATCTAGAAAAATACATGAGGAATCATCTTGAAACTCTTAGTGTATAATATAATAGTATACGTCATACATCTCCGTGAAGATTTTTTACCGAAACTCCATAGGGGACCGTCAACAAATTAAAAAAGAATGAATATCTTTTGAATAACCCTGTCAAAACTAATGTAGCAAAAGCGCTCAAACTCTAGATTATGATTGAATGCCTTATTGTAATACACTGTGTTCATTTTTATGCAAATAGCATGCATACTCGCAGAGTAATTAAGGTTTTTATAAAAATGGTCCCAAATTTTTCCAAATTTTTTCCTTATAATTTTCAGAGTTCTTAATATAAAATAATATTTTTTTCAGAAAATATGACAAACAACATTGCACACAGTACCCTGTAATCAGAATTAAAAAATAATGAAAATTGTATACAAAATGAGTTGGTTTACTAAATAATTTTTTACTGCGCATGCGTCAACAATATCAAAATTTCATTTGCTTATTATGTTAGCTAAATGTATAGAGCAACTTTTGTGAAAGTCACAAAATCATAACTTGAAAATTCTGAAAATAATCGTCAATTGAATAAGTTGAAAATCCGTTGTTCTCAAAATGAAGCAAAAACAAGAGGGGTTGTATCCATATTTTCATTGATTAGTGTCTATATAGAATATACAATACGGGATGTTAAGTCTACTTTTGGATAAAATCCCTCATTTTTTTGCTTCATTTTGGAAACAACGGATTTTGCCCTTTTTCTATAGACGATTACTTTCAGAATTTTCAAGCTATAATTTTGAGACTTTTACAAAAGTTGCTCTATACGTTTAGCTAACATAATATGCAAATGAAATTTTGATATCTTTGATGCATGCGCAGTAAAAAATTATTTAGTAAACCTACTAATTTTTCATACAATTTTTATTATTTTTTAATTCTGATTACAGGGTACTGTGTGCAATGTTGTTTGTTATATTTTCTGAAAAAAAATATTATTTTATATTAAGAACTCTGAAAATTATAAGGGAAAAACTTAGAAAAATTTGGGGCCATTTTTATAAAAACCTTAATTACTCTGCGAATATGCATGCTATTTGCATAAAAATGAACACAGTGTATTACAATAAGGCATTCAATCATAATCTAGAGTTTGAGCTCTTTTGCTACATTAGTTTTGACAGGGTTATTCAAAAGATATTCATTCTTTTTTAATTTGTTGACGGTCCCCTATGGAGTTTCGGTAAAAAATCTTCACGGAGATGTATGACGTATACTATTATATTTATACACTAAGAGTTTCAAGATGATTCCTCATGTATTTTTCTAGATATTTAGTAAAATGTCTAAAATCGCAAGTGTCCAATAATCAATGGCAATATAGTGTATATGCTGCACAGAGCCTGAAGAACTTCTCTTTTTCATACCAATTTTCATGCATTATAACAAAACTTTGCCACAAAATGCATGCATTATAAAGATGATATAAGATAACTTTATACATTTACACCATGTTTTGCTGAAAAAAAATTGTGTTATAAAGATCGAGACTCATGTAAAGACACACTAAAAATCTCAGAAAAAACATTGAATTTACTGCAGTAAGAATTAATCATTCACAAATTATCTTTATTGTTTTTTAGCTATTGAAAAATATATCAGACGATTTTATGTGTTTATTATGTATCGGGAAGCGGCAGCATAGATAATCACCTCATCGAGTTCACGGATGAAAATCTAGGATTAATTAAATCAGGATTCGCATTTTAAAACGCAATCGATCTGCCAAGTCATATCGTGATGGAAAATACTTAAAACTCCAATTTTAGCGGTAATGCCTCGTGCTTTGTTGTACCCAAAATTATGAATTATGAATGATTAAGAGCAGGAAAACATAATGGTAAACCTATGAGTAAATCGCTAAATTCGGATGTTTAGGTGTTTTCCACCAAGATATGACTTGGCAGATCGATTGCGTTTTAAAATGCGAATCGAGAGAGAGAGAAAAAAAAAAGAAAAAGAAAGAGAAAAAAAGAGAATGGTCGGCAAATGCTAGCGAAGAAGAACGAACCGTTAGACTCTAATATTGGACGATGATGTAATGTCTTAGTGGTGTAAATGGAATGCTATTGTATATACATCCATGTGGTTTTTAACTGCAGAACTTGATAATCAAAGTAAGAGTGAGCCACATTTCCCTGTATTTTGATTTATATTTTACTTTATTTTAATTGTTCGAATAAAGACCTCAGTAAATATATAAATCATGCGTTATATTGGAATTTTATTTATGTACGAACTGAGAAAGGTGAAAGCATCGGCCAACTTTACCAGAATTTTTTGTGCACGCCTCTGATTTTGATTAAAATTCAGATAGTTACTTGAAAAAAATTCTTGACTTACCCATCACCTCCAAATAGGGAGACCCCATCATGAATTCTAGCATAGACGCTATTGGTTTTCCCTGTCTGAAAAGAAGCAATAAGATATACTGCGTCCAAGTCGTTCCACACTTTGGATATGTAGCAACGAATATATCGCCAGGTTGTGGTTTGTAATTCAATGCAGCACGATAGCCTTCAACTGGTAGCATTGCTGGTATAGGAAAACCATCCACGATCTGGGTGAAAGGTCGGAACATATTTGAATCGCCGCTCCTGCCAATAGAAAATGAAATAATGTAATTAATACACTTTCATTTGAAAAAAAAATCACGCGTCCAGCATAGATTATGAAACATTTTCCAACAACTATTTCTTCCAAACTAAATACTATAAATAAACTTTAGAATTTACTAACAGACCGAGAGGCGGCTGCGCTAACCATCACCTCTTCGAGTTTATATCTGAAATTCCAGAATTAAACAGAACTCGATTAGTATATTAAAATGCATAACTGTTAAATCAAGCCACATCTTGGCAAAAAACATCTGCAAACCCGATTATAGGGTTGACTGGTAAGTTTACCATTGTGTTTTCCTGTTCCGAGTCCTCCATATTTTCATACTGTTCGGTGCAGAAAAACTCAATGATAAACCTACCAATCAACCACTAAATTCGGATTTGCAGCAGTGTTGGTACATTTTTGCCATAGGTGTAAAAAAAAAACCTGGTTAGAACTATCCCGGCAAAAATAGGTTTTTACCAAAATGGTGGCAAAAATAGGCTGTCAATTTAAAATTTTCCAAACAATAGAAAAGGAGAAAAATATTTCAAGAAAGAAAAAAGAAACTTAATATTTAGTTAAAAAATCAATATTCCAAATTTATTTTTAAAATCTTATGTTAAATAAGTATAATTATCATTTTATGAAATGTAATGAATGTAACTCTTTGTCCGTTTCTTGGTGTTTTAGAGGGAGGGAAAAAAAATCTAATTTTAGAACAAGACATAACAGAGAATTTTTTCAATGCATAATTTTACATTTAATTTAATTATCTGTAACTACCTTTTTTAGTTTCGTTTGCTTGCTTGCCATAAAATTTCGCTTTCACCAATAACTGCAATGAATTGACTTCGTTGTATCTGGTTTCTGTACTATAGTTGAAGTTTAAGATGAAATCGCAATAAATTGTTTTATTGAATGAATGTATAGTTTTAAATAGCAAATATTAATATTATATTATATTTATTTATTTAAAGACACCAATTAAAAATAAAAATGTATTTTAAATAATGTTTTATTTATTTATTTGTATTTTCACCCTGGATGCACTTAACAGACAGATCCAATGAATCCGACAGAAAATGTAATTAATTAAACTATAATAAAATCCATCTGAATGTTATAAAATTAGAGAATGGTTTGTAAATTGGTATTTTTATACCTAAATTCATAAAAAGCTAGAAACATTTTAAAAGGATATCGAATAATAATAAAAAAATATTGCCCAGTTAAACAGATGGCATAGAACTCACGGGCTATACACACTAATTGTATATTACAGCCTTATACAGGGTGAGTCATAAATATCGAAACAATAGGCCATCTCTTTAAATATTGCCCCTAGACCTATACTTCCAATTGCAAAAATTCATAAAAAAAGATAAAATTTTTGATAAGATAAGTTGCAACTCCATAGGGAGGGGATCTGCTTGAAAAATTACGAAAATTAAATTTTTATACGGCCTCCGTAGGATAAAAATTGCAATTAGAAAAATTTTCCTTATCCAGTCCTGAATTAGATACAAAAAATTGCATCTTCATGTCTTCAAAACTCGCAGAGTTATAACCGTTTAAATAATTCATCAGGTTTTAAGGGATTAGACACAAATTGAAATGCACGAAATTCAAGAAACAATGTTAATTTAACAGTTCTAGGAAACATGTAAAAAATCTATCTTTTGAGGTAGAATTTCAATTATTTTTTCTTTTTTTCTGATTGTTAGCCATAAAATTTGCTAAGAAAATCACAAAACTAAAATTTCTCATAAAATTTATAAAAATTTAAAATGATCAGTACTAATTTAAATGGGATAATTTAAAATCGTTATAACTCGAAACATTATTTATCGGATTTCAATTTCTTTACATTTCATTAAAGATAAAAATCTAATTTTAGTTTTGTTCCTTTTTTTTCAATATTAATTTTAAAACTATTAAAAACATTTATTTAAAAATGATATATTTTTAAAAAAATCATATTTTCAAAAATAAATATTTTTTTTTCAACCGAAACGAAACTAATGTAAAATAATTAAAAATGACATGGTTCATGTTTTTGCACTTTTTTCATTAACACTTCTAGACTTTTAATGATTTAAAGACGAGAAGTAGTGGGGAGAAAAACTTTTCATGCAGAAAAACGAATTTAAAGTTTTAAATAAAGTTTGGCTTCTAATAAAATGTTTAAAGCTTTTTTAAAAATTGAAAATGTAAAGAAACTCCTTTCTGTAGTTCAAACTTCCGAGCAAGTTTAATTTTTCTCATTTCCATCTCTTTACTGTACTGTTTAAATGTCCGTCAGTTATGTAAAACAATGCTTTTTCTAAAATGCAGATTAAATCTTTTTTATAAATTTAGCTCTCACAACTTCAGGCTTTTTATCGTCCTGGAAAGGCTGAAAAAAAAAAAAAAAAAAAAATCTGTATTCTGGGCACAGGCAGGGCCAGAACCGAGACCTTACTTTTTACTAAAGTCTCGTTTGGCCGGACTTAATGTATTTTTACGGCCGGGGACTGCTTCCTTCTTCCTAGGTTTGACCTGGACGAAATTTTCAATCCCAGTCTCGATACAATCCGTATTAAAATCACTGTCTCTAACTGACCTAATACGTGCATAAATTAATTAAATTTCGATCAATCAAAATTTTTACGAAAAACAAACAGAATTTGAAATCGTTATATTTTACAGAAAAAAACCTTTTAAAATTTATTTTTATAAAAAACAGCATTTTTAAAAGCAATCTAAATACAATAAATCAAGTGAAAATATCTGTCTATGACGGAATACTGTCAATGGAAAATTTGTTGATCCATGCAAAATAAATATAATAATACGCGAGAAAAAAAAAACTGCAGTTAGACACCTCTTAAGTAGATCATTTGTCTATAACGTATTTTTTTTTCCTTTCCTCTGTGATTTCGTCTTAAAAGGTTTTACTGCATAACATTTTTCACAGTCTCCAATGCATTGAATATGAATTAACGATATTAAAATATAAGTGAAACATTTACATATACATAGATATTTATTGATAAAATAAATATATCATAGCCTTTGGCAATTCTTTAATAATAAAAAGTATAAATATGAAAAACGAAAACTATAATAAGTATTTTTGGTCAGGACTCCTCCATACGAAACAATTTTTAACCACACCGAATTAAAAATCCATGTAGAAATTCACGGCTGAGTCGGGCTGTGATTTAAACTTTTTTCCAGTCCGGTCCGGGTTATGATTTTAACATTTTTCAAACCGGGCCGAACTTTTCCCCCTATGGGTCTCTTTGGGACCGGACCTAGATATTTCTACCCATGCAGACTCCAGTGCAGACTACCAACTAAGTGCCAGTACCAACACATTTTGAAAAAAAGTTTAGCTTTAAAACAATACGCTGTTTTTTTTATGTCTAAATAACAGGCACTGTCTTAAATTGATAACGAATAACGGACAATTTGTGGACAATCCTTCACTTGTTTTCAAAAAAAGTCAAAAACGCTTCGTTTACAGGCATGGTTAAGATGTGTAAATAACGAATTTTTGAGAATTTTGGATTTTAATATCTTTGTGAGGTTTTTAGATACGACGATGAAATTTCTTTTGTTCAATTTAGGAATAGATAAGGAATAATTTCCTAATTGGGAATTTTGCCCTATGGGAGCCGTATAAAAATTTAATTTTCGTTCAAATATACCCCTCATGGAGTTGCAACTTATCTTATAAAAAATTTCATCTTTTTTTTATGAATTTTTGCAATTGGAAGTATGGGTTTAGGAGCAATATTTAAGGATATAGCCTATTGTTTCGATATTTAAGACCCACCCTGTATAATAATGCCCTTTGAAAGCAAATTAAGGGAGGAAATAGCCCCCTCCCCCAATTTTTTTTATTTATACTTAATCATCGAACTCCCAAAACTAATCAGGGATACATCTTATCATATAATAAACCTGTATACAAAATTCAAAATAAGCCGAATAGTTCTGCATAAAAACCCATTTATGTAATTTAAGAAGTGTGGTCTCCCGTTCCCTTCTTTATACTTAACCATTAATCCTCCTAAAATGTTCAGAAATTCACTTATCAGAAAGAACCTACATCTAATATTTAAAGCAAATCGGATAACTCTGTATAAATCTCTATTTAGTTAACTTAAGGGGGAGGTATTGCCCGCACCCCATTTATACTTAACAAAAGAACACAGGAAGTATTGAGGGAAGTTTCTCACCACTATGAACCTGTACCCAAAAATTGAAACAAATCGGTTAATTCTTCATGAAAAAACATTTACCTAAATTATGAGAGTTAGCTCCCATTATCCCCCCTTTATACTTATCCAACGAATTCCAAAAACAAATCAGGGAAGCGCTTTTTCAGAATAAATCTATATCCAAAATTTGAAGCAAATCGGTAAATTTTCCACGAAAAACCCATTAACCTAAATTAAGAGGGGGATTACCCCCCCTTTCCCCCCTTTTTAAACTTATCCAATAAACAGCCAATGCTAATCACAGAAGCACCTCATCACAATGATTCTATATCTAAGATTTGAATGAAATCTGATAATTCTGCATGAAAAATCCTTTTATATAAATTAAGGGGAAGGGCAATAGCCCCTGTTTTCCTTCCCAATACTTATCCAAAGAACACCCAATATTTATTATGGAGGCGCCTCATCAGAATGATCCTATAGTTAAGATTTGAACGAAATGTGATATTCTGCATTAATTAATTGCAATGATAACTGCCATTTATTTAAATTAAAGGGAGGAGCATTATCCCCCGTTCTTTTTCTTTATACTTATCCAATGAACACCCAATACTTATCACAGAGGTGCCTCATCAGAATGATTCTATACCTAAAATTTGAACGAAAACTGATAATTTTGCATATCCCCCCCCCCTTTTTTTGGGGGAGGGGGTGTCTAAAAGTTGGAACAGATGAAAGAAGAAAAAACGGAAAAAATGAAAACTAACATATGATTTTTTTTCTTTTTAAACTCTAGAAGGTGATCCTGTGAATCCGATATTAAAATGCAGATAATACGGAGTTTTTTCCCTGTGTCTGCTCGTAAAACCGCGAAAAGCACGGACATGCACAGAAACAATAAACAGCAGGATGAAAACTGGTCAATTTGAGATAAGATGTATTGATTAATTAATAATTATCTCAAAATTTAAGGTAAGTTTTTAAATTAATATCTCAACTAATTATTAAAATAAAATTCAAAGGCTGGTTCGAAATGCATTATTTCAGACATAAAGATACATTACTTGACAAATCTTGTAGTTTTGCAAGCAGCGGGTTTATTCAAAATACAGAACCCACAGACACAGACAAACGTCTATATTATTATCTCTAGATCTATAGGTGAATAATTAATAATAATTAAAAAAATAAATGAAAGTAATTGGAAATATGAACTTTTTTCATTTAAAAAAAATTGTGATTTTCAAAAATAGTTTTTTACTTTTCAGCATTGAATAAATTATATATTTAAACATCAGACAGCATTTCTAGAAAATTATAAATAAATACACTGAATTTCTAACAACAGTGAGGCAAAAAGGCAGAAAATGCAATTTTTTTAGAGTACATTTTCTATTAAATGGGTTTATATTCTATTTTTCTACTTGGTGTAAAATTTTACTCAGCAAATTAAAAAGTTACATTAAAATATATATATATATATATATATATATATATATTTAGGAATTGTCTTTAAACATCAGTTATAATGATATACAATCGTGGAAAAAAAGAAACAAGTGGGTAAGTGTGATTGCAGATCACATATAAGGTTTCGTTTAAAATTTCTTTCAAAACAATCTATCCTTTAATTAATAAATCCAAATAGATAATTTATAATTATTAAAATCTTAAATAGATGATAGGACCGATAAATTTAATTTTATTAATGTATAATATGAATTTTAAAATGTTCAGGCTTACTTAAAAGGCGATTAAATAATCAACTATAGATGTTAAAAGTTAATTTTATTTAAAAACATCTTAGTAATTTCAGACCTTTCTAATTCTCTTTGAAAGGTTTGAAAGTACTAAGATCTTTTTAAACAAAATTAACTTTTAACATCTATAGATGATTATTTAATCGCCTTCTAAGTAAGCCTGATTATTTTAAAGTTCATATTATACGTTTTATGCTAAAAGCCGAAAATTTCATTCCATCATATATTTTATATTTATTTAATTTTATTATGATTACAAAAGGAAGTTACTTACTTTAATCAAGTTAAGAATGTTTAAATCAAATTATTTAAATAAAATCCAAAATTCTAAATCTTTTGAAAATCCGAAATTAAAAAAACTAGCGGAGATATAAATGAAATATTAAATTTCTAAAAGCGAAAAAAATTGTTTACAATTTAATTTAAAATGCTGAATCATTAATAAATCGCAAAAGTTTTTAAAATAAAAAGAAAATCGAATTTATTATATTTATTTTAATATAGTAGTATGAATGCCAGATGAATGAGACTCAAATAATATAAATCCTTAAATTGGCCAAAAACACGAAATTCCTTTCTATTAAATCCATCTTAATCTGAAAAATTCAAGCTTCAGCATCGGGGTTCGAACTAAGAACTTCCTGTTTACTAGCGTAATGCTTTACTTCCAAACTATGATACTAGACAGAAAACGTTGGAATGAAGGTCCCCTTTTAAAATTTAAATCGCAAAAATGAGCGGATGACGTTAACATTTTTTTATGATTGTTCGTGTGACATGAGCTATTTAACTATAAAAGTACACAAAATTTGAAGTCTCTGACTTATATAGTTTTATGTACAGACCATGTGACGGACAGACAGACAGAGAGGACAGGGGCGAATAAGGTTTCGTCAGATGAACGACGCCTCCCTTCCCCCCCCACAAAAAAAAAGAACTGATGGTTTTAAAAAATATTTTAATTAAATTAATAATCTTTTTTCAAAATTTTATGATTTGTTGTGTGACAAGAAGTATTCAGTTGCAAGAACACAAAACTTGAACTCTCTGACTTACACAGTTTTTGTGTACGGACTTTGTGACAGATAGACAGAGGACAGAGATGAATAGTGTTTCGCCAGATGAACGAAATCCTAAAAAGTAAACACCCCTACTAGCCCTGCATCTAATTGTAACAGAAGAAAGCTACTAGTATCACATAATTAGAAATAAAGTGTACTTTTAAAGGATGTATATAAAATTTGCTAAGGAGGTCATTTACAAATCAAAATTAGAGACATATTTTAAATCTTCGGTTCCAACTATGTCTAGAAAAGAAATTTCAATTCATTTAAATAATAAGTTTTTGAATTATAAACAATCAAAATTTTGAATTTTATATTTTTAAAATACATTTTCATATTTTTATTACTATCTTCTGAAATTATAATCCTAATGTGATATTTTTTTTTCTGTGGTTATAATAGTAAAAAATAAATAAATAAAATCAAACATAAAGACATGGAATTTGTAATTAAAAAAATATATATAATATGAATTGTGAAATTAATATTAGAAAAAAAAAAAAAAAACTGCAATCTATATATTTTTTCATAGATTTATATTTTTTATGTCCTGCTTTATGCAAATTTCCAATTCAAAAATTTCATTCCAGTAGTTTTCAAATTATGCTTTAAAAACGTCAAAATGATGGTTTAATTGGCTGTCTATAATGTGCAGTAAAAAAATGATAGTTATATGTAACTTATGTTAATGAAAATTTGGGCTAGAAATTTGTTCAAACATATGTGAAATGGGTCACATTGGCAATAAATAATATGTTAATATAAGTAACATAATCATTCTTTAGCCGTTCTACAATTGAGTGCTGAAATTTCATTTGGATACACCCTTTAAAATAGGTTCATTTTAAAATGATTAATTTCTCTAAAATTATTTTGTTTTTAAATTAATTGAAGGGTGTATAATTTATTTATGGCGTCAAACTTGGGTATTACTATATATATATATATATAAGAAAGTCTAGATTTCGTATTAATCACAGCACAAAAAAATCTACCAAACCAAAAATCTTGAAAATTGGGGTAAAAATACTTTTTACAACATCGAGTGCCGCTAAGAAGGGATTTTCGAAAATTCCACCCCTAAGGGGTTGTAAAAAAAGAACGAACTTTTAAAAAATTCCTTAAAAATCGGCTTTTGTAGTTATTTTTCAATTGATAACATATTTTAGTGTATTTTTTCCTGCTGAATCTAATGGTACTAAGCAAATTAATTTAAATCAAGTAGTTCGTGAGATACTACACATTTTCCTAATTTGGCGATTTCTGCGGCGCAAAAACCTGAAATTTTCATTCTTTATCTATATATATAAAAGAAAGTCTGGATTTCGTATTAATCACAGCACAAAAAAGTCTATCAAACCAAAAATCTATATATACAAAAGAAAGTCTGAATTTCGTTTTAATCACAGCACAAAAAAATCTACCGAACCAAAAATCTTGAAAATTGGGGTAAAGATACTTCTTATAACATCGAGTGCCGCTAAGAAGGGATTTTCAAAAATTCTACCCCTAAGGGGGGGGGGGGGGTAAAAAAAAAGATCGAATTTTTTAAAAATCCATAAAAATCGGCTTTTGAGTTGTTGTTCAACTGATAACATATTTTAGTGTATTTTTTCATGCTGAATCGAATGGTACTAAGCAAATTAATTTAAATCAAGTAGTTCGTGAGATACTTCACATTTTCCTAATTTGTCCATTTCTTAGGCGCAAAAACCTGAAATTTTCATTCCTTATTTATATATATATAAGAAAGTCTGGATTTCGTATTAATCACAGCACAAAAAAATCTACCGAACCAAAAATCTTGAAAATCGGGGTAAAAATACTTCTTATAACACCGAGTGCCGCTAAGAAGGGATTTTCGAAAATTCCACCCCTAAGGGGGGGTAAAAAAAAGAAAGAACTTTAAAAAAATACCTTAAAAATCGGCTTTTGTAGCTATTTTTCAACTGATAACATATTTTAGTGTATTTTTTCATGCTGAATCGAATGATACCAAGCAAATTCTTTTAAACCCATTAGTTCGTGAGATACTTCACATTTTCCTATTTCGGCGATGTCTTCGGCTCAAAAACCTGAAATTTTCAATCCTTATCTATATAGATCAGATTTTGTAGTCAATTCAATTGATACCATTTTGTAGACGATTCAATTGGTACCATATTTTATTTTAGTGTGTTTTTCCATGCTGAATCGAATAGTACCAAGCAAATTCTTTTAAATCCAGTAGTTCGTGAGATACTTCACATTTTTCTAATTTGGCGATGTCTTCGGCGCAAAAAGCTGAAATTTTCAATCTTTATATATAAAAGAAAGTCTGGGTTTTGTATTAATAATCGTACAAAAAATCTATTGAAACTACAATTTGGAAGTGAGTTCTATAATCAGGTTAACATGATTATGTAAGCTATATTTAAATATCTCAATATATATAAAACCAAACTGAAATTTCATTCAGGCCTCTTATAAATTAGGTTCTACTAGATAGATTTTAATAGAGCTTACATTATTAGTTGGATAATTTTTTAGAAATTTTGTAACAATTGAAATATAGCATTCTACGTCGTTTAATTGAATACTTATGGAGATATTTTAAATCAGATGAACCCAATTACAAAAGGTTGGCTTTATTTTAAAGGTTCCGCTGAAGGAATTTTTATGTGATTAAAACTGTTAACATGTTTAGCGCTACGTCATTCGTTGGTGACTAACTTTGAACTTTCTGCGAACTTTTCTCCGATGACATACAGTCTAAAATACAATATAAAACTAAAAATTACTATGATATAAAAATTTCGTTTGATTTAAAGTTTCTTTAAAAAAACTGACCAGCGTAGCGGGCGAAGGCTGCTAGTATATATATATATCGTAATTTTTTGTGACTGCGTGGTATTGTTTTTGAAAAATGAGCCATGTACCGTAATCTCCAATTTTATTTTGCACTGTTGTTGATTCCAGTTCATAGTTTTGCCGAGTTTGAGTTTGCTGTATTGGGCTATTCTATAGACCCCTTGCTTTGACGTCACAGCAACGGCTGATACTCTAATTTAGTGCACATCTGGAGCCCAAATAAAACATCATAAGTCTCCGTTTGCCGTTTAAAGCACGTATGGTCTTTCTGTTTAATTTTGATTTTTCTTATTCTTGCATTATTTTTCAAGTACTTAAAAAATGAAGTACAAATCACTATGTTTACAAATGTGATAACCAGTGGTGTAGCAAGCGGGGGGCAGAGGGGGCGGTCTGCCCCGGGTGTCACCGTCTAAGGGGTGACACTCAATGTCTTTTTGCAAATCTATATATATATAATTTTATAAGATTTTGGAAAAGAATTCTGATATAAAATGAAAATTCTAGCGCACGACGCAACAGAATTATTTTTCTCTTCTTTCAGAACGTGAAAATTTTCTAAATAAGATATGCACCCAGAGAACAAAATCCAACCTATCCAACGAATGGACAGCGAAAGGAAACTTTAAAAGAAAAGACTTATCTTCTACATATAGACATCACATTTACGGGTTGAGTGATGAGTCTCTCCTTTATTTTTTATGTAGAAGGACAAAAGGTAAATAAGGAATGTTAAGGTCATTTTGTTTTAACGACGTAGAATTGTGATTGAAGAAATTCGGCGGATAGGACGGGGGGAAGGGGGTGGCACCCTGGTAAGTGGGGGTGACACCATTTACATCCGCCCCGGGTGTCACCCATTGTAGCTACGCCACTGGTGAAAACACCACATTTGCCTTATGTTTGGGCGCTAGATTAAGTATGTGACGTCACGTTCAAGGGGTCTATATTTGTTGTAGATGTTGATTTGTAATATAATATAATTTATATATCTATATCTATCTATCAATCTCTATGTATGTAAAGTTTGGGTTTGTTTTGGTAGGTAGATGACCACCTAAACAAATTTTTATATATATAATTTAAAAGTTTACTTTATTTCCAACCGTTTGGTACCAGTAACTTTCTTTTACAATATTTGTTGCAGAGTTAATATGAAGTGTTTACTTTTCCCCCCCTCGATCTTGCCTGAAATAAATAATTAAAAATATTTTTACTAATGTGTATCTGAGAAATTTTGAATTCATCGGATACTTTAAACAAACTGTTACATATATTTGGAAACAATCATTAATATCTTTTTTTGTTGTAGTTTTCATTGTTTAAAAAGTACAAAGAAAGTGAAAAATAAAAGTTTAACTTAAGTTTCGTTAAAATAAGATACTAGGAAGATTCGTAGAATAAAAGAAGCCATTATTTTTTAAAGCTCAAGAAAAGTGTGAAGTTCCATCGGAGAGAAACGACAGAGTTATGAGTTATCTATACTAATAAAATAACAAATCGCTCTGTCTGCGTGTGTGTGTGTGTGTGTGTGTGTGTGTGTGTGTGTGTGTGTCTGCGATGGCTAGCAAAATCTATGGGACGTACGAAGCTCAAAATTTTTATGAGAGTAGCCCAATATCTCTCCTGATGCACCTGAGCTTCAGAATTTCGAAATTCTATTTATTAACTGAGTAATTAATTAAATTCCAAAGATCACTCTCATAAAAAATCGCCTTTTTTCTTCTTTTTTTCCCTTCATTTAGTTATGGTTGGTTGGTTGCATAAAATTTTGGCATAAATAATTAAAAAAGCTGGAACCGACCTTTAAAATTTATAGACTGGCAAGCTGTCAGTTTAAAAGATGATTTTTTATCACAGCGGTTGTAAACCATGGAGGAAAAAGATAGGTGGTGGTGAAGTAAACCGAAAAAAGGGTTGCAATATTAAACCATTTATCGCTCAAATTTTAATGTCCCAAACAAAAGCATGTAGAAGAGATTTTGTATTAATAAGACGAATTGAAAGAAATGAATTACAGCTGAAGCGTATTTTGCGAAGAAATAGTAATTTTTTAAAATGGTCTTTTTTCCATTGTGACGGCTAGGTTACATTTATGTTATATTTAAGTTACGGTAGGGTAATGTTAAGTCGCAGTTAGGTTACAGACAGATTATGGTTATGGTACAAAAGTTTACGGTTAGGAATTTGTCCACAGTGTATACATTACGCATGCTTTGATTAAAAATATACACTTTTGTTAAATGGTTCTGAAATTATAATACTATATACCAATCTTTTATCATCGCGTATCGATTTCATTCACGGTATAGACGGAATTAAGAGTGATATAATTAGTTTGAAATTCAAAATATTTCACTTGGGATTTCTATGCGAAAAAAATAATTAGTTACGTGATTTAACAGTGATTTTTACGGGTAAATATCAACACTTTAACACGAAACTAACGCAATCGTTGGATACATGTTCCCTCCCGTGTTTCTCATTGCTCATTTTAAGTATTTTTAGAGCTCAATATTAGTTGTTCTTTTTAAAACCGATTTTTCACAAAGTCAGCTGCGACGTATTTCAGACAATGTATTTCTGCATGCTTCCAGTTAATGATAAAATCATACAAATTTCAAGTTCGTTTAATATTGTTAATACGGACCCGGGCAACGCCGGGCGGGTCAGCTAGTCAAAAATAAAGTAGCTTTTTTAAAAACTAGAGATAGCTATTGGTTAATTCATTGGACAATTTTCATTTATTAAATTACGTCTGATGAAAGTAAAATAACTTGATTTTATAGATCTTACTTTGTAGCTTCTAGTGTATCTTTCTTATCTTCCATTATTCCTGAAATTTGCTTGAAGGCTTCCCCTTGAAGACTCTATCTGTTGATGATAAAACAAGAACGAAAAGTCATACATCAGGCATAGATTATGAAACACTTTCCAACTGTAACAGAATAACATTCATAATTTTTTTCTTTTATACAGAGATATCCAAACATGATAGAATGCAGTGTAACAATTCCAGCGCGAACTCGTCTGTTCAATCACGCTTCTTGGCATTTAAACATTAGTTAAAGGGAAATTAAAGAGACAACGCTTTCTTGATATTTAAACATTAGTTAAAAGGACATTAAAGAGGCAATGCTTTCTTGGCAATTAAACATTAGTTAAAAGGACATTAAAGAGGCAATGCTTTCTTGGCAATTAAACATTAGTTAAAGGGACATTATAGAGGCAACGCTCTGTTGGCATTTAGACATTAGTTAAAGTGACATTAAAGAGACAAGTTTCCTGTACGAAATCTACCTAAATATAATAAAATGTAGTGCAACGATTCCTGTGCGAACTCATATGCTCAATCACTCTTCTTGGCATTTAAACATTTGCCGATCCAAGCGCTCGAATTCCATTTTTTTTTTTACCATTTTTCTCCATTTCGCTGGAGAGTCGGATATTAAGGACTTGGCTAGGGACTTGTCAACCTGGTTTCCGCTAGAGAGTCGGAATAAGAGAAGAAAAGGTAAAGTGCCGCCCACGGAAAGAGTTCTCTCACCGCGGCGCTTGACCCCATCACCGACCGAGACTAATAATAAACGGGACGTAGCTGCGGTTGTTCGGTAGCTTCAGAGCCCCGAGCCGAGTCCTTCCCGCTTTTCGCTGTTTATAATTTCAGTAATATCCCCTTTAAATTTGTTCGGTTTCAATTTCTCATGCTAGATAATAGGGTTTTTGAGCCGTGGCTAGGGACCTGTCAACCTGGCTTCCGTTAGAGAGTCGGAATAAGAGAAGCAAAAGGTAAAGGGCCACGCATGGAACGAGGCCGGTCACTTCGGCGCGGCGGGACGAACGCTGTTAGAGGAAAGATGTAACATCTTCCTTCAGGAAAATCCCATGCCAGTATATTGCATGCATATTTTTTAATTTGTTCGGAATGGTCATTATTTTTGCACAATTTCAGATTTCATGTGATTTTTTTTCGGAATTATATGACAATTAAAAATTTATCCTTGTTTGAATATCTAATGCTTTCAATCGCATTTAAAATTATAAATTATTTCAATACCACTTTAGTATTAGTTAAAGAACAATTAAAGAGGCAATTCGCCTATACCAAAGGCTGCAATCGAAATCTCTATAGGTTTTTTAAGTCCCAGTTGCACGGGATATGCCAGAAATTCTTTATCCAAAATGACGCAATAAAACATCGCGCCAACACCTATGTGTCTAAAATATCTGCACCAGTATTTTTATTAGTTATTGCAAATTTATGTGAAAACTACAATTTTTACTCACTGTCCAAGGACGAGTATTTACACTAGTTTAATAATAATTATAAACATAATTGTTTTTTAAATATATTTTCATTAAAATTCACAAAATGTAGAAATATGGATTAATTGACTTAAATGGAAATTTCTTCAAATTAGCTAGCTATACCCAAATTTTTTCATGGATGGGATTTTGGTCACCAAATTTTGCGATATTTCACCAAGTCGGTCAAAATTTGGCGCTATCGTGGCAACTTTATCGTTAGCACTTTTCAATGAATACTCATTGTTGGAGCTGATGTTGATTTCTACATAGGAAATCAAACTACAATTGAGTAGTTCTAACTGAAGTATAGTGTTTTTCTTAAACGGAGAGTTCTTGGGAGAAGATTACCCGTTTTCTTCCTAAGGAGTCAAATTTTGAAAAATCACAAATACGTGTTTACTAATTTTAGCTATACTATAACCGAGTCAAGTTTCAAGATTTTATTTCAATTGGTTTCTAGTGATATGATGACATTTTTATATCCTCCACTCCCTTATCGCCATCTCCTAGAGATTGAATTTTAATAAATTAGTGTTCAATTCACGTATTGCCCTCAGGAATACATGTATATTCAAAATTTCAAAGCTTTGTGTTAACAGGAAGTGGCTCCAAAATAAGTCACAAGATTTGACTGCTGCATACAAACATACAAATAGGATCACAAGTTTAAAAAAAAAAAAAAAAAAAAAAAAAAAAAAAAAAAAAAAAAACATTTCCTATTAACTTTGGGAAATTTTATCGTAGAAGAAAGTTACGGGTACCGAACGATTTGAAATAATGCCTACTTTTAAATGATGTCTATAAAATTTGCTTACGGGGTCATATACACATTAAAACGAAACCCAACTTTGCTTTTTTTCAATCGCAGTACTCAATTCTGACAGAATAAATGAACTCTGTATCTTTTAATTAGCCTAAAAACTAATTTTCATGCAATTCGTACAATAAGTTACCTTGAAATTATTATTTTAAAAGGAGCATATTTTAGGAGGTGTATCCAAATTAAAGTTCGGTACTCGATTATAGACCGAGAGAATCTTGATAAAGGCATTTTAAGTGACACTCAAGCAGTCATTGAAGATTGCTAAATTACAGGATCGTGCAAGAAATTTCAAAATATCTAGTCATTGCTATCGTAGACGACCCTTTAAGGCCCCACACTAGTCACTGAAAAAGACCCGGATGATAATGTCAAGTCTATGGGGGCGTTCTTTTCAAATATCTCACTGAAATTTTAATACTTTTACATGATTTTTTTTTAGTAGGATAGCTGAGGACGATTTACAACCGGGCTAGTTTTTACTTTTCAAATTTTGGTTTCAGATTTTTTTTATAAAAAATATTTTAACTTTCGAAACCGATTAGAACTGGATCTGAAAATGAAACTATCATAATATAAAAAATATATAACCAAAATCTATAAAGTAAAAACTAGCCCGGTTGTAAATCATCCTCAGCTATTTTATGCAAAAAAATCATGCAAAAATATTTAAATTTGAGCGAGATATTTGAAAAAAAAAAAAAAAAAAAAAACGCCCTCATAGATCATTATCATTCGATCATTATCATACCCCCATCATTATCACTCGGGTCTTTTTCAGTGACTAGTGTTGCGTCTTAAACCACCATTTTGTCGTTTTTCAAGCATAATTTGAAAACTGCTTGGAAGAAAAATTTGAAATTTTGGATTTCCATAAACCAGGACTTAATAAATCTAAATCCATAAAAAAAGAAAAAACTGTTGGTTTCAACTCATAGTTATTTTCGAATATTAATTTCATAATTCATATTATAAAATTATAAATATTGCAAATTCAACATATTTATGTTTGGGTATTTTAGTATTATCGCTACATAAAAAATTAACACATTGGGAGTAAAATTTCAGGAGATATTAATAAAAATATGAAAATGTAATTTAACATTAGAAGCACTAAATTTTGTATGTTCGTAATTCAAAAGACTTGAAATTTGGTGTCTAGCCATAATTTGAACTGAAGATTTGAAATATCAATATGTTGTAAAAATTGGGTATTGCCTTCGAAAAAAATGAAGCTTGGGTTCGATTTAATATGCTGATGGTCCCATAACGAAATTTTATATACACCATTTAGAAGTAGACTTTATTTCCAATCTTTCTATACCAGTAACTTTCATATATAATAATTTTATTGAAGAGTTAACTCTTCAATAAAATTATTATATATGAAAATTATTGTAAAATAAAATTATTGTATTATATATATATCTCCTTTTTTTCACGATTGTACAATTATGTTTTTTAGTAATATATTCTTAAAATTTTCTTCTGAAATTTTAATTTTGAGAAAAAAAAATTTAAAAAACTGAATATTTTACTACAAAGCACTTATAAAAAATATTTTTTCTTTTTAAAAACTCTTATTACATTAAAAAAAAAAAATGTTTTTATGCGTCCCTAAACGTAATACTTATTCTTTTCTGAGTTAAATTAATGAAAAAGCAAAAATTTTTAATTATAAAAAAAATATTTTTCTCTTTAATTTTAAGGAGACACAAGACTTTTGAATAGTATATCAAAACGACTAAAAACATGGCCTTTTTCAAAATGCCAAAACACACGTAATATGCAGTTAGAGTTTTTTTTTTCTAATTCATCCTATATGCTTAACTATATTATTAAGAAAAATGAAATTTTTATGTGCATTATTAAAATTAAAAATTCTTCTCACTAACGCGTGAATTCAAATCATTAAATCCTGCGTGCAACTGTTAGTTATGCGCAACCTATGGAAAATGGTTTTTGAACAAAACAGAATCATAATACACGTACTTCTAAATTAAAACCAAAATATCCACGAAAATGTTTGTTAAAAATTTTATTTTATCGCAAAATACAAAACAAATCAATAAAATAAAAAAAATCAAAATAAAATGAAAAAGAAAGATAAAAAAAAAAAAAAGAAAAATAATAATAAAAATAAAAAATGTAATTTTTTTTTGTTTTTCAAGTGAATAAATAAATAAATAAATAAATAAATATCCAAAATATATTATTATTTTTTTATTTTAGCATGTAGACTGGAAAGAAATACATACTTGTTAAATTTTTTAAAGCTGTAGTTTACGTAGTTTGAAAGAAACTGTGCACGTAACCTCCAAATTTACTTATTTCAGCAAACGCATTTTAAAGTTTAAATTTCTAAGTATCTTTATTTATATTCACCGTCTATAAATGGTTATAACTCAAGAAATAATGCAGATTTTTATAATGTTCTTTTTCACATCGTCCAGAAATTAAAACACAAAAGAAAAAAATCATGCGTCAAGCATAGATTATGAAACACTTTCCAGTACATTCAGAATAACATAACAAATCTGCACCGTAAAAAAAAAAAAAAAAAAAAAAAAAAAAAAATCTGTCTAATTTCACCGTACTGAAATCCTTAACACATTTGAAAACCCAATTTAAGCTGTTGTCATCTATAAATCGGAAAAATTATTCGAATTTTCGTCGCATCCTGTATATGATATATAGATTTGTAATTATTAACAACGTGCATGCAAAAATTTAGTTTTCTTAAGATATAAGTATACACCAGTTGGAGGAAATTCCCCTTCAGTAATTTCCTCTAAAAAGGAGAATTACAAGTAAATACTTTTGCGCAGCCCTGTATATGAGGTACAGAAATAGAATTATATATAACGAATAACATGCAAGAAATAGTTAAATTTCAAAGAGCGTACCGAATTTTAAAACGCACATTTCATCAGCTGCTATTCAAAGCCTCTACTGTAATCGATTTCTTTTGTGTGTCCCTGTAAATGAACAAAACATGTTATGAAAGCCCTGTTATAACGCAATCGTACTGAATATTAGTGATTTATATCTGCTCCAATATATTTTAAATAGCGTAATCTCATTAAATATCTTTAAACGGTTTTTCCTCATGTACCATAATGTAATGGTATTCTTTTGAGTGCCCTTGTAAATGAATAAAAAATCACCATAAAAGCCCTGCTCTAATGTTACAGCAGTGAAATTCAGTAATTTATATCAATTTCAACATCTTTGAAACTGCCAAATCTCATTAAAATACTCTTCAAACGTTTTTTCATATATACCATAAAGTAATAACTGTTTGGACTGCCCCTGTAAATGAACTGTTAATCTTACATACTTCATATTCAATACCAAAAATGCTTTAGAGACTCTAAATAACCTTTTCAATTGCATGGAAATCAGAGTATATTTACGGGAATTAGAGCGTGGACAGACAGCCAGACGGTCAGATAAACGAAATACATAAAAAAAATTCAGCTTTGTTGGAAAGTGTTAAAAAGATTCAGAATAAAACAAAAACCGAAATCTGACTTTTTGAACGTTTAACCTTCCGTCTACCAGACGGGTCCATTGGACCCGACAGCAATATTTCTGGTGTCAATGGTAAAATGAGAAATTGTCGATTGACACCGGAATTTATAAAGGACTTGTCTAGATATTACGAATTCCTTAATTTAAGCTTTCATTGTAAAAGCAAAATTATATTAAAATATTACTGGTGCCGTTTGCAAGTTTGGAATTAAAATTAGGTGTTGCCGTAGATAAATGGGTGTTTTGTCTGGTAGACGGAAGGTTAAAGGTCTTGTATTTTGGATTTTTTCATTTTAAGAAATAGATAATCAGTTGTACATTTTAACGGAGAATAATATCATAAAGTATTTATAAATAAATAAATTAAAAAAGTTAACATTATGTGTTCTGTATCATTTTATAAATCAAAAAGAGCTTACCTTCGAAGACCAAATCTTGACACACAAAAGGTTTCACTTCCAACGGTTGTCTTGCCCCGAGCTGACAGTGTTTTTATACGCCCGTCACAACATAACTAGGATACGATGAAGGTCAGGATCAAGGGCTACATCCTTGATTTTATCTTGCGATCAAGTTGCGATTTCATCTCGCAAGGGATTGCAAAGATAGCTTATTGTCTTTTGATATATTTTTTAATACAATCATAATATATTTATCTCACGGAAGTATTATTAGCGAGCACAAATTTCATAAATTGTTACTAGTGTCAGAAGTAATGTTTTTTCAATCGGCGCTCGTGTAAATTAGTGTGTTGTGTTTATTGGGAGGGGGAGGGATCTTTCATTAAGGGGATTCGGTACTATTTGAAACTTTTACTTTCGTCTTTCTTTACAAGAAGAAAGTATTGGATTCGTGAAAATTTCTACTTCCGGTTTTCGACGAATTTAAAGTTTTAGGGGTCAGAGAACCCGAAAAACATGTTTTTGCAAAATGTATGTCTGTGAATCTGTGAGTTAGTTTGTGTGTATATGGGGGGGGGGGGGGGGCATAAATTTTGTGGGTGCTCTATTTTAATAACTAATGCACGAAATTTCACAAAACTTTAGATTCAGTTAGACCCTGATATAAATTAGTATTATTTAGTTTTTAGAGTAAATCAACAGGTGACGCTCCTATGCAGTTTTTTACAATTTATGCGATGATTCTATCTGAAATCTAATACACGGATTTTCATCAAATTTCATATTCATTTGGAACTTGAAATAAGTTGTTAGAGATTAGTTTTTGATGTAAATTACCTAACTGGTGACGCTTCTATGTTTCATTTTTCTGGAAGTATTAATATGTATGAGATAGAAGAAAACTTTGGGATTGCCACATCTGACTAGTATTTTTTCTTTAATTTAAGTATTTTAAGGTATACTTTTGGCTTAATAACAAAAAACGTAATGCAGGAAAATGATTCTGTCAAGAAATAGTTCGAATTCCTTGGTAAAATTCGAAAAATCCGTTTTCTTAAAAATAATTTAAGTATACTGCCACCTCTCACTTAATTTAAATATGTAGTCACATTGTTAAAAATAAATCTGTGAATTCACGGTGAAACTACCGGCAGCAAAGTAGCCGAACTTTTACCGATCCGTTAGTAGATTTTCCGTTGTGGGAAATACAAGAAAAGAAAACTCCGTTTGAAGAAGCAGTAATTTTCCGTTACAAAGTTTGATTTTTAATAATAATAATTTAATATAATTTTTAAAATTAACGAATCGATTAATCGTCAAAGAATTCGAAATTACCGAGTGATTTTAAGTTGCTATGTTATTTTACTTAATTATTATTATTATTTTGTTTAATTTGGTTCACGCCGTCTTGAGGATCGAACTCGAGATCTTTGGATAACAGAACAAATGCTTACGAACTGAGCCAAAGCTGCTGATGCCGGATTGTACAAAGTATGTCTTTTATGAGTTAGAGTGAAAATCTATTGTGCTTTTTAAAGATTTCCTTTAAAATATATTCCCTAGAATATTTGTAAACGGTTTATTTTATTTTATTTTATTTTAGATTGATACATAATACTTATTTTTTTAAATAAATTTTAATTTTTTAAACACTTTAAATAATAAAAAAAATATCACTGTTTTTTTTAATGAATGAATGAAAAAAGTTTTTATTAACATTTTTTTTAACAACAAAAAAAAAGTATAGACAATTTTTTGAAATTGTTGTAAACTATTTATTTATTTATTTTTTGGCTAATTAATTAAAATATTTTTTAATAAGAAATAAGAGAAAAATAAATAGAAAAAATGTAATTTAAAAGGTATTTTTTATGTTTTCATTAATCCATGGCGCCAGTGGGACCCGAACCCAAAATCTGCCCTCGCCGGCGATTAGCGGTGTGGTGCCTTGACCATTCGGCCATGGAGCCCCCCCCCCCCCCACACACACACAGCGGAGTGTCTCCGTTTTTAGTTTCTATTTCCATCCGTTTCGTTATTTTCAGGAAATGTGGTGGAATTTTGTGATTTGTAACGGGAAATGCCCTTTTTTGTGAAAAGGGACCTTTTCTGTGAAATTCAGGAAAAAAATGTTCGCAAATTTCAGAACTTGTTTAACAGTGTAGTAAGCGTTTACACTTTAAAGGAAAAATGAAAGAAAACATTAAATAAAATAGAGATGCTGCAGTTTAATAAGGCGTGTGGTCACTAGAGATGAGTTCGGGCTCGTTTTTCGGGGCCCGGGCCCGCCCGAGCCCGACGATTTTAAGTCCGAGCCCACCCGAGCCCGAAAGATTTTTTGTCACCAGAGCCCGAGCCCGAGCCCGAGCCCGATACCAAAAATATACAAAATAAAATTGCATTGTATTTAAAAATTGTTTCAAAAGTAATATCTCATTTTTAAAAACTTCTTACATAGATATGATTTTTAAAGGAAAATTTAAATTTATTCTTATCAAAATTCGTATAAAATAAAAATATACTTAATATGTAAAAGTATTCTCATAATCTTTCCTCCTTTAACAAGCAAATTTGATGGAAACGTTTTTGTTTAATGAATAAATGCATGAAATTTGCAGAAATTACTATTTGTAAGCTAGCGAATCGAACAACGTTTTTCACTTTTCTGTAAAAAGTGTACATATTTCATTATAGTGGATTCTTTTCTCATAACAATCTTCCATGATTGACAGATACCTGAAAATCAACGTAAATTAAAAAAAGTGACATTGTTATTTTAAAGGTTCTATGTTTTTATAGAAAAAGAGGAAACACTGATCGATTGCTTTCTGTTGGAATAACATGGTAATAAAATTTACTTACGGAGAAAAGTGACTTCGAGAAAGAACAGCGTCCTCAGCATTAGCAGAATTCACATTCATGATGACAAATGCATATAATAATCACTAAATTTATTTTCATAAAAAACCGACTATGTTTCATGCACAATCGAGTATTAAATAAATTTGAAAACCTCCAGCTAATTCTTGTCTACCAAAAACCGAAGAAAATAATATCTTTGTGTTATGTAACTATATAATAAATAAATAAACGATCCCATTAAAAATTATGTTCTATAAACGAAAAGCCAATAAAGATTAAATTTATTGTTATGTTTGTTATGATTGGCGCCATATAAATAGATCGTTGGAGGAAGTTCCGCAGACATAAATCTGTAATTATCACAAATTTTCATTTGAAACTGCAATGAAATACTAAAATAAATAAACAAGCATTCAGTTCTTCCGTCATTTTGATAAAAAAGAAATAAAATGACTTGAAAAGGAATAAGTAAGCAATTTTAAGTGGAAAAAGTTATTTCAATCCTTTCTACACATGAGTAAATAATTTTTTTTTGGCTTTAGAAAAAATGAGCCCGGGCCCGCCCGAGCCCGAAGTCTAAAATAAAAATAGAGCCCGAGCCCGTCTCGGGCCCGGGCTCGGGCTCGGGCTTTCGGGCTCGGGCTGAGCCCGTCTCATCTCTAGTGGTCACCTCTGACAGCCAGACACGCTGCACAGTGATTACCCATACCTGCTAAGTGATTATGAATGAGTTTTGGGCTCAAAAGTTTCTTTGAGAGCTCTTTTCAGTTCTGGAACGGGGCGTGGTGGGTGCGAAAGGGCCGCAAGTTATCTCCCCAGCATATCCCACATATGTTCGATAGGATTTAAATCCGGGGAGTTCGCAGGCAACGACATGCGCTGGATGTTTTCCGTTTCAAGGAAATCGTCAACCAGTAACGCACGGTAACAAGGCGCATTATCATCCATGAATATGAATTCACTGTCCAACAGCACCTCGAAACAAGGGAACATAAGGCCCAAGAACTTCGTCTCTGTATCTTTTACCAGTCACAGACCCCGTGTCAAAGATATGGAGGTCTTGCGGCTGTCCAACATGATGCCTGCCAATACCATAACTCCCCCTGATGGAAAAAGATGTGTTTCCATTATGTTTCCGGGTTCAAAACGCGTTCCACGTTCTCTCCATATCTTTACCCGACGAGAACCACTACTCAGGCTAAATCGGCACACGTCACTGAACATCACATTGGCTCACTCTCCCTCACTCCAATGTTGATGTTTCAAACTCCAGTTTAAACGAGCGCGTTTATTCATAGACGTAAGGGGAATGCAAACTGTTGGTCTTCTGGCATACAAGCCAGCATGATTGAGTCGTGTGTAAACAATTTGTCTCGAAATTAGTATTCCTGTGGCGACTGTGAGTGCCGAACCCAGCTCTCTGGCAATACTGCCCCTCTGATGTGGCGCACTTATTGCCAGATATCTGTCTTGTCGGTGGATTGTGACTCTTGGCCGACCGGGTACTGGTCGTCGGGTAACATCTCCCGTACTTTGAAACCCCTGCCACAGTCTTGAGATCACAGACTGGTCCACAATCAGAACTCGAGACACTTCGGTTTGTAATCGTCCGGATTCCAGCATTCCAACGATTCTTCCTTTTGCAAACATGTCCAGTTGGCGTCTTTGTGTCTTCATTAATCCTGTTTGATCGTAACAATGTTTCTTGGCACACCAGTCGTATAAAATTCGTCTGAACTTTTTATACCGCGTGAACCGTTTTATAAGTGTTCCGACATGCGCAGGTATTTCGCGCATGACATAGTCGACTTAAAAGTTTTGCATAAACCGAATGTTCTTTCTTCAAACAGTTAATCTCCGCAAGCAATTTTGTATAATTTTACGAATATATATGTATATCCATACCTATCATTTTCTGCAGCCCGTAATTTTCCGAGAAAAAGCAATACAGCAGGATATAAAATACTTCAAAACAAAATACTACTTTACTTACTGTTCAGTAGCACATTAGATAATCATTACAGAATCGCTGTTTTGGCGGGTTAAAAGATATATTACGGTCGCGGTTTAATGAAATTATTTTCCGAACCACGCCAAAATGATGAGTTACATTCTAGTGGAGAAAAATGTGTGGAATCATACCGTGTTTTTGCTAACAGATGGGCTAGAACTGTAAGAATATGTGGATTGCCCTCAATTTTCTAAGTATGTAAGGTATAACGCTTAGTGTATCAGACCGTTTTTCATTAAATAAGGCTATTGCCTGTGAAAATTGAAGGGATAACGCTCATGAATTTTCATTTTTTTTCTGAAATTGTACACTGTAATGTTTTCTTGCTTGAAATTTCGAATTTAATAATATTAAAATTTTATATATTTTTTAACCTAAACAATATTGGATTTCTATTTCCTTCAAGAAATTAGAAATTTTCATGCAGTGAAATACAGCACAACGGATTGCCACGCAGCTAGTATGCATTATGCAAGTAAAAATTTATATTTTAACATGGTATTTTTATTTTGCATTTTATATTTAGAAACACGTTGCCCTTCGCTTATGAAGGTCATAAAAAATTTCATTCTTTTACTACCAAAATTTACATAGCTATGCTACTTCGAGGTTCATGAATTTTAAAGTTTTATAGCAGTAAAAACACATCTTCCCGTTTTTAATGCTAGAAAATTTACAAGGTTAAATATATTAGTATTTTCGCAATATTTTTGTAAATTTTAAACTGAAACGTACAAATGTAAAAATTTCTGTATAGTTTTGACTGATTTTGTATTTCAAAAGCGGAAATAAAACCTTAAACATTTTTAGACAGCAACGCATAAAGAAATATATTTTTAAAATAATAAGATGTTTAAAAACAACTTGTTGGAAGAGACGTCCAGGGTTGGCCTTCATGAGGCTTGTACAGTGCACATATAGCTACTCATTTTTCTACAGGGTAAAGTCTTCAGAGCTTTCTAGTAACATTCAGAAATCTTTCTACAACAATGATAACAGACTTTTGTTTCCCCTTTGTGGACATTTTGTATATACAGTGAATTTCTACGATCCTGTAAATGAATGATAAATGCTTTGGACTCAAATTCCGAAGAAAGTATGTTTTAATGCCACTCAGAAATATATACAAGTTTTATTCCCTAGAAGTAATATAATATCATTAAGTTATACCAAAAATTATTTTCCACATCGAACATCATATTTGTAAACTTATCTCTCTGACCACTTGTAAAATTTACAGTAACGAATGCCTCTGTAAACGACATAAGTCGCTAGAAAGTCCATTTGCAACTGAGAGCATCTAATAGTGAGTTTTAATAACACATAAATTACGTGGCAATCCGAGTATACTTATTGGAGACGGAGGGCAGAGAGATGACAGGCAAGCCAAAGTCATAAACGCATTTCAAATGTGTTTGAATGTGTTAATTAAAATATCATCTATATATATTGTATCCCGATTTTAAATAGTAGCTTCAAGAATGTCTCTATTTACCAACCAATAAAGATATCTATATTAATAAAATAACAAATCGCTCTGTGTGTGTGTGTGTCTGCGATAGTTAGCGAAAACTACGGTACGTACGAAGCTCAAATTTTTTCTGAGAGTAGCCCAATATCTCTCCTGATGCACCTGACGCTCAGAATTTCAAAATTCTATTTATTAACTGAGTAATTAATTAAATTCCAAACCTCACTCTCATAAAAAATCGCTTTTTTCCCTTTCATTCTCTTATGGTTGTTTGGTTGCATAAAATTTTCGCAGAAATAATTTAAAAAACTGGGACTGACCTTTAAAATTCATAGACTGGCAAACTGTCATGTCAGTTTAAATGAGGATTTTTTTTTTAAATCATAGCTGCTGTACGCCATGGAGGAAAAAGATAGGTGGTGGCGAAGTAAACCGAAAAAAAACAAGTTGGAAATTGCACGTAAAGCGTAGCAAATGAGGTGCGTTCGTTGATAACGAAGTTTTAAAATATTCAGATCTTGCTGATACAGTATAGTGGTCGAAATCTTTGTGTTCCTGTAAATATTCAGGGAGTAATTTTTATTATACTTCATTAACGTATATCTTATTCATAAAATGTGAAGTAGTTTAATAGAACTAAAACACCCCCCAAACAATGTTTCCCCGTATAACATTATTTAGTAGAATACATTTGTGTGGCCCTGTAATTTAATAATAAATATCGTTTGCATCACAGATTATACAAAATGTATTTTTAGTACATATTTCATAGATTCATGTCAATTCTATTATATTCAAATGAGTGTAACACCATTAAAATACATTGAAAACTTTTTTCCCCACTGACCGTAATGTAACGGAATACTTTTGATTGTCCCTGTAATTGATCAATGCATCCGATTTTCATAACATTTGAAATGACTCGACAAAATTATGTGATAAATATACGTTTTGAATTTCAAACGATTAAAATGCATTTGAAACTTTTTTCCCCATTGACCGTAATGTAAAGGAATCCTTTTGATTGTCCCTGTAATTGATCTATCCATACAATGTTCATAAAATTTGAAATGACTCGACAAAATTATGTAATAAATATATGTTTTAAATTTCAAACGATTAAAATGCATTTGAAACTTTTTTCTCCATTGACCGTAATGTAACGGAATCCTTTTGATTGTCCCTGTAATTGATCTATCTATCCGATTTTCATAAAATTTGAAATGACTCGACAAAACTATGTAATAATTATGTATTTTAAATTTCAAACGATTCGGTTGGGTAGTTTTTGCGTTGTTATATGCGGACAGACAGACGGACAGACAGACAGACAGACGGACAGACAGACAGACGGACGGACTGAGCGACAACAATAGGTGCTACGTATTTACACAATTACGAACGCACCTAAAAAAAAGGTTTGCAATATGAAACCATTTATCGCTAAAATTTTAATGTCTCAAAATAAAGTCCGAGGAAGAAATTTTGTATTAATAAGACATCCGTCTTATTAATACAAAATTCCTTCGATTTGGAAGAAATGAATTACAGCTGAAGCATATTTTACGAAGAAATAGTAATTTTTTTAAATGTTTTTTTCTATTATATTATTTATTAAAATAAATGTTTGTTTTTAAAATAATTGAAATTGGAAAATTAAAAATAATTAAATGTCGAAATAAAATTAAATAAAATATTGAAAACATATGATTTGAAGTAAAAAATTGTGTTACTAAAAGTTTTCTCTTTTTTTTTTTTCAGAAATTTTTAATACTTTATAACGTAGATGAAAAATGTTTATGATTTAACAACATATTAATAATTCCATGTCAATATATAAAATATAGTGATGAAAAGATTCTTTTAAAATCATGCATGAACACTTAAATAATAATATTAATTTAAAATCTAGATTTCAGAGTGCATATGATTTTAAGACATTAACGAAAGAATGTTGATTTTTCAAGCAAAGTCTTAAATGATGCTTCTATATTGATATTTCAAAGTCATATGATAAAAATAATCAAATAATTCTTGTCTATGATTGATCTAATTGTATCTTTCATGCATTCTGATCATGTATTACATGCAATAATGGCACAAAACGTTATTTTTTAAACGAAATTTTAGTCATCTATTCAATAACAGTTTAAAAGATAAAAAACAAAAACAAAGAAATACTGGTTTAAACCAGTTTGAATTGATCGGAGTTTCAAAGCACATGGTTTTGTTGGTGCTTATTTGGGCTTAATGTAGCGGATTTTAGAGTTACATTTTTTGCGTCACCCCAAGACATTATACTGCCACTCTATTAATTTCTTTTTACTATATGGTTGTACGCATATTTTTGGCATTTAGAACATTAGAATGTATGAGTCATTAGCTGTGTTGCGGTAAAAAAATTACACAACACTTTTCTATGAGTTTATTTTTTTTTAATCATTGATTAAATTTAAATGTGTTCTATTCAATTTAAAATTGTAATATGGGTTTAATTTGTTTTTAAAACAAAAATAAAATAGCTGTTTGGCGTATAATTGTTTATATCCGCAAACGATTCATTCACCATAATAAATTATCAAATAGCAAAGTAAATTATCTATCAGAAATAGCCATAAAAAGAATAGTAGCAAAACTGATTATAACCTTAATGTTTAGACTAATTTAAACATAACCCGATCCCAACCAGAAAAAAAAAAAAAAACAGACCACACTCCGATCCGTGATACACAAAATTTCCGTGAGTATAAATCCGACCCTGACCTAAAAATTCTGTTTGGAAAAAACTATGGATTTGATAACTGACCCGAACCAAATCTGAATCCCGCAAAAATGTTCAAGTGAAGCATAACCCGATTCAAATAAGAAAAAATAATTTTCGTGAGCATGAAACCTGACCCGAACCTAAATATTTTCTTAAAAAAACCCGAAATATGACTCGAACGAAATCTAAAACCGATAAAAATATTCCAGAGAACTATAACCCGATCCCAGCAAGACAAAATACTTTCCATGGTCATAAACCCGACTCAAACCTAAATAACTCCGTTTGAAAAATCCTGAACTTTGACCCAAACCACATCTAAATCTGACCAAAGTATTCTAAAGAACCATAACCGGATTCGAGTAAGACAAAATAATTTCCGTGGACATGAACCCGATACGAACCTAAAACTTCCATTCAAAAAAATACCTGGAATTTGAATCGAACCAAATCTGAGTGTGTGTATTTTTGTGTGTGTATTTTTGTCGGCCGATTATCTACGCTATGGGATACAGGCCCTACGAACCAAATCTGAATCTGACAAAACTACTTCAAAGAAACGCAAACAAGACAAAATATTTCCATGGGCATGAACACAATCCGAACCCAAAAAATTTCTTTGAAAAAATCGCGAACTGAACGAAATCTGAACTTGGCAAAAATATTCCAGTGAAGCATGTCCTTATTCGAACAAGACAGAATTATTTCCGTGAACATGCAAGAAGACCCGAACTCAACAGTTATATTTGAAGAAAAAACCCGAAATCTGAATTGAACCAAATCTGGACCTGACAAAAATATTCCAAAGAACTATAACCCAATCCAAGCAAGACGAAATAATTTCTATGGACACAAACCCAACTCGAACCTAAAAAATTCGATTTGAAAAAAACTGAAATTTGACCCAAACCACATCTAAATTCGACCAAAATATTCGAAAGAATCATAACTGGATTCGAGTATGACAATATAATTTCCGTGAACATGAACGAGATCCGAACCTAAAAATTCTATTTGAAAAAATACCTGAAATTTGAATAGAACCCAATCGGAACCTGATAAAAAATATTTCAAAGAATCGTAACCGGATCTTAATAGGACAAAAAATTTCCATTCACATGAACCGCATCTGAACCTAAAAAATTTCTTTGAAAAAATCACGAAATCTGAACTTGAAAAAAAAAATATTCCAGTGAAGCATGTTCTTATTCGAACAAGGCAGCATAATTTCCGTGAACACGCAAGAAAACCCCGAACTCAAAAATTCCATTTGAAGAAAAAGCCGAAATCTGAATTGAAACAAATCTATTCCCGACAAAAATATTCCAAAGAACCATAAATGTATCCGAGCAAGGCAAAATAATTTCCATGGACATGAATACGACCTGAACATTAAAACTCAATATAAAAAAATACCTAAAATCTGAACCGAACGAAATCTGAAACCGACAAAAATGTTCTAATGAATCATAACCAGATCGGAACAAGACAAAATAATTTCCATGGACATGGAACCAATATATGGTTTGGTAACATTTAGGTTGCAATTACATTACGGTAAGTCTTTGATTATATTTAATTTCCCGTTAGGTTACAGTTAGGTCACGGTTAAGTTAAAGTTAGGTTAAAGTTAAATTGCATTTATGTTATGGTTAGAATAGGGATATGTTACAATAAAGTGAAGGCTAGGTTACATTTATGTTGTATTTGATTTACGGTAAGGTACTGTTAAGTCAAAGTTAGGTTACAGGCAGGTTATGGTTACAGTACAAAAATTTACGGTTAGGAATTTGTCCATAGGGTGAACATTACGCATGATTTGATTAAAAATAACATTTACTTTTGTTAAATGGCTATGAAATTATAATACTACATACCAACATTTTAGCTACCAGCGAGTATCGATTTCATTCACGGTATAGTCGGATTTAAGAGTGATATAATTAGTTTGAAATTCAAAATATTTCACTTGGGATTTCTATGTGAGAAAAAAAAATAATTAGTTACGTGACTTAACAGTGATTTTTGATGATACGTTTGATGATAGTGTTGATGATGATACTTTTGATGATAAACACTTTAACACGAAAATCACGCAGTCGTTGGATACATATTCCCTCCCGCGTTTCTCATCGCTCATTTTGAGTATTTTTAGAGCTTAACATTAGCTGTTTTTTAAACCGATTTTTCACACAGTCAGTGGCCACGTATTTCAGACAATGCATTTCTGCATGTTTCAAGTTAATGATAAAATCATACAAATTTCAAGTTCGCTTAATATTGTTAATACGGACCCGGGCAACGCCGGGCGGGTCAGCTAGTAGATCAATAAAAATGATCCATGATACAAAAATCTCGAAAAATAAAAATATTAAACTTTTCCTCTAAGACATGAGCTAGGATTTAAAAACAATTTTTACTAAATGTATTTTTCGAAGATTTTTCATATTTAAATTTATTTGTCAAAATTTATACGAAAATTTAATTATGATACTCTTTCAGATATATTTGCCCTTAAATTTGTCATCTGTATTTTTAGATTTGAGAGAAAATTTTGAAAGTAAGATTCTCGTAGTAGAAAAAGGCTCATAAAAACATACTCATTCTCTTCATCACATTTCATTTCACTCATCGAAAATTCAGAAAAAGTTTAAAAAAATTTTAAATTTCACAGTTTTTGAAAAATAAATTTTAAATTAAAAAATAAATGTTAAAATATTTTCCACAACTTTTGGCTTTAAAATGGGAAATAAAATTACAGTAATTTTGTAAAATTGAATGTATCACACAAGGGTCAGCAAGGTGGCGTTCCAACGAAGAGGCTTAAATAATCACAAGCCTCACCTAAAAACCTATCAGATAACAGAATCTGTTTCAAACCCGTTTGCATAGCTTTGAACTAGGATCATTTAATATGACAGGCAAACGTGCTGCCAATGAGTCGTCTGGCCAGCACAAAACAGACTGAAATAAAGGTTGTGCTTTAAAATCTAAAACATGGAAATGGCCGGACGCGGATAAATTAGTTCATTGATTAAAAAAAAAAATGTAAGTATTTTTCAAAATGTTACTATTTATCGTGTTATCGGAGGTATTCAGCGAAAATTATACAACATTTCAAGTGTTTGACTTATTTAGCTTTCAAGAACAACCTTTGTGGCAGTGAGACAGAGGAGTGAGACGAACAGGGCTTCGTCAGGTGAACGATATCCTAAAAATGAAACGAAGTATGAAAAGGAATTAATCTTTCAGAAGATATATTAAGTATTAGTCCCTTTACTGACAAACCCGTGTTCATACGTTCACTAGGATCCAGATTTTACTGTCATATGAGCATTATTTAAAGTAATATAATTTTGCTGATTTAATACATTTTTAATACATTGAACAATCAATAATACTCTCAAGGATTACATTCATATTTTTAATTAATTTCCATACATATGTTATCGGCCAAATTCAATTTTAGGCCAAACTAGTTTATCCTAACGCAAATAGGATAAACTAGTTTTTCCTAAGTCAAACTAGTTTATATAATGTACATAGGATAAACTAGTGTTTCCTAGCCTAAACTAATCTATCCTAACGCCCACAGGATAAACTAGATTTTACTAGGCCCAACTAATTTGGCTTAATGCTCATAGGATAAACTAGTTTAGCCTGCTAATCATTGATCTGAACTAGTTTGTCCTAGGCCGTTATAGTTTATCCTAGATGAAATCAGTTTGGCGTGATTTTATTTAACCCAAAGACCTAATCGTCGCCAATATTCTAGTTTATCCTAGGCGGATTTAGTTTATCTTAGGCCAATGTAATTTGACGTGCTTTTAGCTCATAGGCTATCAAAGCCTGACAGCTAATGTGCTCACAGATTTTTGTATGTACATATGTACGCATGTATGTATGTACATAACACGATTTTTCTTGATAGAAATATCCGACATGCTTCAAATTTTGGATATAGGTTTATTCTGATAAGGCGCTTCCCTGATTTACTGCAAAATCGTTCTGAGCCACTTCCTCCAACAAAACGTCACTTTTGTAGAAAAATCCAACAACTCGGCTAACATTCCCGAAATTCAACTAATTTAGTTCTGAGGCAGAAAAGCAGATAATACCAAGACATTGATCAAACACTCTCTCAAAATTATGGACCTAAATTTTGTACAACATGTAGCAAATGCCACCAAAAATAAAATCAATAATGATAAACAAAATGGTTTAATTGAAATACGATACAAGTTTTAATCAGTAATGTGGTTATTAAAGTTATCTTACCGTGCCCATTTATGTTATTTGTCTTTTTTTTTTCATAGCTTTCCAGTCAAGACAAGTTTGTGAGGATATCTAGAAAACAATCCTTAAAAAAGAAAAAAAATACGTTTTCGCGTTTAAGTTTTTCCACGAGACTATAGCTAAGTTCTGAAATGTAAATTGCCACAGTTTAAACAAACTTCTAATTTGAGCATGCTCCCTGTACGTGTATCGCCACGTTCTTATGTGAATACCATATGCATAAGAAAAAAGTAACAAAGAACAAACAAAATGAAAAATAGAAATACTTTTAGTTTATAATGTCACTATTTATCTTTGTAAACTATTCTTTAATACTATTCCATCTATTAAACCTAGTTGAAGAATTAAAAAAATGAAAATAAAATACCTGGGAAAAAATACATTTCATGAATTTTATTTTCTAAAAGTGTAATCTTTATTTTGTTAATACTATCTATTAATGTTTACAACAGTTTTTTTATTTTTGTTTTTTCACCAGAATAAGTCTGTGAACTCTAACCAATGCTGCATGAAAAAGAAATTTCTTCTCCAAGAGGACCGAGAAAAAAAAATGCTATGAAAAAATTTATGAAATGTTTTCTAAATGTAAAAAAACTATATAATATGTTGGGTTAATAATAGTAGCATTGGTTAGTAGCATGTGAAATAAAATATTAAAAATAAATATTTAGCATTCAGTTTTTTTAGCTTACATCATATACAGTAGAATTCCGTTATTGGGACCTAAATGGGACCCAATACTGCTCGGTTTAGCGAGAATCCGGGATAGACGGATTTCATTAAT
>OZ025298.1:175136094-175266094 GCA_964019185.1 Maratus speculifer
AATAATCTACGTTTCGACTTGTTAATGTGTAAATTAAATGCGAAGGCATCTCCTAGATGTCAACTCTATACAACGTTGATAAGCTCGCGCTAAACAAGTTCTGTTATTTGTAATAACTTGATTTAATAATTCACAGTTAATATAAAAACAGACTTTTAAATAAACACTACAACTATAGTATCACAACAATAAATACGCTTTTTCTCCATACATAAATATGAGCGATCGAGGACAAAAAATAAGTTACTTATTCAACATTTTAATAAAAACTATACATCATCATTTGATAAAAAATTACTGACATTACCTCTTGAGTGTGTGTGAATTATTTTTTGAGTTTAGCAGTAATTAATAATGGTTCTACAGAATTCTATAAAATGGAGCCGACATGTATTATAAGTAACCTATTGTTATTCCAATTTGGTTTCAGGCATTTTAATCAAATTTAGGCTCCGCGTATGTTTAAATTTAGCTTCTCTATATAACAATAAAAGTAGGGGTTTTTTTAAAAAACGTCTTTTTAGTTTTTCTTGTTTTTAAATTAAAATAATTGGTATTTTTCTGATCTGTGTTCGGAATAGGCGATTTTTGGAATAGCGGAGTTCAGAATAATGGGACTGTACTGTACATGAGGTCGTGAGTTTTGAATCTCGCCTTATGCAGAAAATTTAATTTTGGAAAATCGCCAAAAATCTGCGCAAATTGGTTTTAACTGTAAACCAAGATTTCACGATGCTAGAAATACACGATAAACCTTTTTTTCTCTCTTTTTCAGATTGTAGTTTTTTTCTATTCAGGTCATCAATAGAACATATTGATATAAACCCCCCTGTTTCTTACATTTTGGATAAGGCGAATTTTGAAATGCACGTACCTCATAAGTATTCCAATCATTTTGTTAATATTGTTACAATAATACATACATCACTAAAATATAGTAAACTTGTAGCGTGTTCCAATGGCTCAGTACCTAAAGGTGAAACCACGATATTATATGTAAGCTAAAATTCACTTTTCTTAAAACAATAATAAAATAGTGCTTGCAGTAGAGTAGGCGGCATTTAACTATCCGCCCTCATTTTTCTTCAATTAATTCTTAACACGTTGAGTGTCAGTTAGTCATCGGTGACTGACACTGAACTTTCCGTTTGGGTCACATCTGTCACCGATGACTGACAGTCTAAAATGTGATATAAAACTGAATATATATATATATATATATATATATATATATATATATATATATATATATATATATATATTGTTTTAAGTAATTATAGGAAAAAATATTTAAAAAATATTAAACTTTTTTTCTGTTACAGGATTATACTTTCTTAATAATTACTTAAAATAATATAATTTTTTAATTTCATATCATATTTCATATTTTACATGTCAGTCTCTGGTGACCGACACGACCTAAACGGAAAGTTCAGTGCCAGTCATCGTGTCACTTAACGTGTTAACTATACAGTCAGTCAGTGTAACTTTGCGCCACCTTTACGAAACTTTGATCTATTCTGCTACGGTGGAATCTTGGCGTGTTCTTTCCAGTGAGCTACCAAACTCACACTAGTGCTGCTATCTATATTTTGGGACCAAAACATTGCCACTAACTCAAGTGATGTAGCAGATTTAATTTTTTTCCCTCTCTCTTGGCCCAAAGTTACCCTGGTTGACTGAATATGAATCTACTATTTCGCGCTTTTCTTACGTAATGGAAATGACTGTTCAAAATCGTAGTGCAAGTGATGTCCAAGAAGCACTATTGCTGAAAACTTTTTAAATCAAAAACAAATCCAAACTGTATTTAAGGGGGCAGGAGCTATTTAAATTTTCAAAAAATAATTTATTATTATTATATTTCTGAATAGGTATTATTCTGTCAGGTATTTTTTAAAGAATCCAAAAATCGATTTTTTTAAAAATAGCTTATAATTAAATGTGATTCTTTAAAAACATTTAAAAACAAACCGCATTGAAAAATTCGCACTAGAAAAAGAGTTATGCCTAAAAAACTTTGAGCTTTTCCAATACGACCAATGATAAATTTAAACTTTGATGCCAATTTTTTCAAAACAGAGATTTTGATCATTGCGCGCACGATTTCTGAAAAACGGTTGCGTAGAATTTAACAAAATTTTCGCTGAATATATTAAAAATACACAGGCACAAAATGACCTACTCTTATGTTCCTCAAATTAGAAGTTTAGAATTCCCGACTACTTTTTTGTAAAAAAAATCTCGATATTTCGAATTTCTTTAAAAAATAATTTTTTACTCGGGATCTATAAGTTTTTTTTTTTTTTTTAATCGTAGGTCATTTTGAAAACGCATTATATTTCTACTCAGAAAAAAAATCTTGTTTTGTTTTAGCTATTCAAATTTGAAAAATCGTGCGCGCAAGGCTTGCAAGATTTAATCTTCTGTAAAAATTGTATTATCTTTAAAAATAATTAAAAAAACATTGCATGCGTGTATACTTTTTTTAACTACTTTAACTAATAAAATAAATCCTTCTTAATATGTGTTTTCAATTTTATAGTCAAAAGTCAATTAGATATAGAGTGACTGCAGTTCTTACAGAGGTCACTTTTTCACGTATTTTATTAGTTCGAAAGGTACCTGACTCCTTAAGGGGGCACAGGACATTTAAACTTTCAAAAAATAAATTTTTGTTTATTCTGAATATTTAAAAAAAAATCTACAATATGAAAAAAAAAATCTCATTCAAAAATTTGCATTATTTCTTAAGTTATAATCATTTAAAAACAGTGAGTACAATGAAAGGTCCGTAGATACTGAAACATTATTAATTTACTAATCTGAAAAATCATTTTATAAACAGTTAACTATACATGTGTTTATTATAAGTTTACATGCTAAAATCTCAAAAATTCACATACTTCGATTATTTATTTTTTGTAGTTGGATAACATGAAAAAAAAAAAAAAAAAAAAAAAAAAATCTAAAAGTTTGAAATCTTTTTTAATTTAGCGTCTAATTTGGTTTTAATTTGGAAGTAGATGTGTTATAATTTTATTTTTTTTCAAAAATTGTTTTCTATATACAGGGTGGTCATAAAAAAACTTTGCCGATATACGGAGCTCTAGCGGCCAGTCCGCTCAACCGATCGAAATGAAATTTCAGATATAACTATTCAGAGATATGAGCTCGAGATTCTGTGAGCGACAACAAAATGGTGCGCACGGTTACGGTTATAGTTACAGAAACTCGAAAATTTCAAATGGCAACACCCATTTTTTTTCATCGCAAAATGCTCAGCGCATGCGAAAACCCTAAAGAGCGTTGGAACCTTACGTGTATCGCAAGAAACGGACATGTTATGCACGCACAAAAAACCATTCTGGGAATCCTTCCCCCCAAAGAAAAAACTCGATTGGGGCGCAAGGAGGAAATTTGCATATGATACAGAGTCAGTATACTAATCTCTGATTACAATACAGATCGGAGAAACTAAAACTTTTATTTTGATTACGCATTTTTCACATGGGTGCCGTCACCATCACAGGCAATTCTGTAACTATAACCATTTCGATCGGTTGAGCGGAATAGCCGCTAGAGCTCCGTATATCGGCAAAGTTTTTTTTATGACCACCCTGTACCTAATATAGAGTTTTATAATGCGCGCAGCACGCATGCACTAATCCACGAATTTGTGAGATGAATTTTAAATTTTAAAATTTCAGTATTAATTTTGAAAATATAACATTTATTTTTCTGGTTAATGCAGTTAAGTATATGTATTTTAGGCAGCAAGGAAAAAAGATAGCCTAATTTTGTATTGTTTGTTTTATGGTACTCTTTAAATAACGATGTTTTTGAATTTTTCGACAAACTCATAAGGTCTTATGCCCCATTAAATGTATCTAAGAACTAGAAACCCGTAGATTACACAGTCACTTTAGTCAGTGTAGTAGTCAATATGTAATCAATATGTCACTTCAGTGAATATGTAGAGTAACTTCTTTCCAAAAGACAAATACCTCGGCTAATACGATATGTTAATATTCCAAGACAATATGAATTCTAACTTTCAAATGTAAGAAACTCCATTCTAGTTTCCCTTTATGATCTAACAAGGGGAGCACCAACATGGTGTTCACAGATTTTGATGATTTCCAAGTATGTTGTAGGGGTCATATTACTAATTATTCTGGTGAAAAGGTTTCTTCAAATGGGTCTTGGTTTTTGAGAAATTGGGGGTCAAAGTTCAGCATATATTTCAAATACTTATTAGGACAAGCTCTGCATGTGAATCCGTGGCGCCGTGGTAGCTTGCGAGTCGAAAAGTTTTGGGTTCGAATCAGCCCTCAGATTTTTACTTATTTTTATATTTTTTACATTTCGCAAATTATAAGCAGAAATGAAAATTCTACAGCTTTGAACCTTTTGATATTTTCTGAAGAGGACAGTTTATTTTGTCAAAATTTTATTATTATTATTTTTAAAAAATATGGCGAACTGACTGCACTTCAGGGTTCAACTAAAAGTACATTTTGCAACAAATAACTAAATAAAAATTTGTATTTAATTAAAGTTTTGAAAAAGTATAAGAAAATTTCAATATTTTAAAATCTCCACTACTTTAAATATTAATATTTTTTGATTAATCAGTCACTTTTTTCTTTTCAAATGTGTATTACAAAATATTGTGCATGGATTTTTAGATAATTTAATACTGCATTTAATATAATTTATATTATTTAAATACTTAATTCGTGATAAATATGTTTAAAAATATATTAAAAGTAAAAAAAAAAAAAGTTTAATCATCATTTGTACAAGTGCAAATATAAGATCAATAAAAAGAAATCTTCATTTATTCTGATATTTCGGAGGAAAGCAGACAATTAAAAAAAAGGATCTTTATTAACAGACGATTTTTGCACTACAATTGAATAACGGAAAGAGTGTTTTAATTTGTAATAAAAATAAATGTAATCTGTCATTTCTTATTTGTGCAAACGATAACTTATGTTGAGGTTGAACTTTGGAGATAAATGTATTTATAGAAAATTGGAAAATTGAAAATTTGGAAAACTGGTAACAACTTGCATTTTAAGATTACTGCATTAATATTTTATTATTCTTTCGAAGATACGCATTCGCATTACTTGAATAATCTATTCCTAAAGACGTTTAAAAAATTGCACCCGAAAATTATTTTGTATTATTTATAGAAAAAAGGGGCAAGTTCTCATTTAAAATGCTACAAAATAAAAAAGCAGTAGGTAAAATAAAAATCATTATTAATGCGTGGAAATTTTTCCCAGAGAGAAAATTCGCCTTGAATATAACATATCAAATTTTGAATTGCTTAAAAGGCGCAAATGCCAACCTAGTGAAAGAGATTCCATGCCGGGAATTGAACCCGGGCCATCAGTATAGCGCACTGACGTTCTACCGACTAAACCACATGGAACGACACCCAGCAAGGAACTTATCACTATCACATGTTGGCAAGGCTACAAACGTAGCACAAGATGGAATATAATCCGCGAGCCACCGATCAGGGGCAATCACGAAACTCAAATCTATCCAGCATCGATTGAATATATTAATGCGTGGAAATTTTTCCCAGAGAGAAAATTCGCCTTGAATATAACATATCAAATTTTGAATTGCTTAAAAGGCGCAAATGCCAACCTAGTGAAAGAGATTCCATGCCGGGAATTGAACCCGGGCCATCAGTATAGCGCACTGACGTTCTACCGACTAAACCACATGGAACGACACCCAGCAAGGAACTTATCACTATTACATGTTGGCAAGGCTACAAACGTAGCAAAAGATGGAATATAATCCGCGAGCCACCGATCAGGGGCAATCACGAAACTCAAATCTATCCAGCATCGATTGAATATATTAATGCGTGGAAATTTTTCCTCCCCTATACTGATGGCCCGGGTTCAATTCCCGGCATGGAATCTCTTTCACTAGGTTGGCATTTGCGCCTTTTAAGCAATTCAAAATTTAAAAATCATTATTTTGGGATTGTGCTTAAAATAAATAATAATTAATAAAAAAAAGTTCTGGGCGTAAATTAGTTTTGCAGTTTTGTCAATAGAAATATTAGTTTAAAAATTGCAGAAAAAATAAATTTTTATGAAAAAATTTACAAATGTAAATGTAATTTATTAAGATGATATCAAAAGCTGTAGCAATTTTGTAGTAAAAATACTTAAAATTTGTAACGTGTAAAAATACAAATAAATAAATAAAGGCCGAGGACAGATTTGAACCAGCAACCTTTCGACTCGCAAACAAACTTGCAACCACGGCGCCACGGATTCACATGCGGCGATTGTACTAATAAGTATTTGAAATATACGCTGAACTTTGACCCCCAATTTCTCAAAAACCAAGGCCCATTTGAAGAAACCTTTTCACCAGAATAATCAGGGGTATGACCCTTACAACGTACTTGGAAATCATCAAAATCTGTGCGCACCATGTTTGGTGGTCCCCTTGTAAGACTTGACTCAAAATCTATTCTCTCAAATTCTTACTTCCAAATTTAAACTAGTCAACTGATTACCAAAACTAATTATAATTTAATCACATAAAATAAGGCTCTGGACACATGCTTGTCTTGGTTTAGACAAATGTATTCGACGAATTCTTTTGTATTTCTCCTGTCTGCAATTTAGTTTTAGTAGAAAGCGGAGAGATGAAGAATGGATCTGGAGATAAGGAGATCAACCCTACTTAAAAGAAAGATTCCTGTTTTGCAGGACACCAATCCCCTTACTGTAAATGTCATTACATATCTAAAATACCGCATCGTCACAGTAAAAAACCGACAGTTTGTACGTCCGTGTGTTTTCATCTTGAAGGTGAATCTCAGAGAATCAGTGAGACACAAATGCGTGTGTTAAAATTAAAAAAAAAAAAGGATAGACAAATATACTCACCTATACGTATTAATTTCGGACTAAACTCTTATGGGAGTATTTTGGAAAGGTGTTGTATTGGGAAGCGGAGTGAAGGGGGAGGAGTGATTAACAATTTTTGAAGCAAAGTGTCCCAAGTTTCGCAAATGCCTTCCTCAGTTATTCACTTTTTCTAACCATGGCTCTGTGTGTGGGGCTAAAGCAAATTACATCAAAGTTCTTAAGCCACGGATTCTGCCTTCTTGAACAGGTCTTATGTTTCTTGCTTACTGATAAGGGAAATACCACAGTGTTAAATATTTTAAATTTGATGTTATAATGAAATGTTTAAGCTAATGTTAAGTTAAGTTAATGTTTAAGTTAATGTTTAAATTAATGAGTTAAGCTGTCAGCTTACTTTAAATCAGAAGACAAACCACATTCAAATTTTGCTGGTATTTGAAAATTGTAATGTTATGTGGAAATTAATCGGGCATACAGCCTCAAAAATCTCATGCATGTTAATGTTTCAAAAAAAATGATACACATATTAATACTATAATGTTATCACCTCAGTACTGCACTAACTTTAGTTTTCCTTTTAAATTTCTGCTTCATTAATTGGAATAAAAACGAGCTAATTTCGATCACAATAAATAATAAAATCAATGTTTTTCGTTAATCTGTCGTACGTCTGCTGCTTGCAAATAACCGGGTTATCTGGATAGGAAGCGCTCGTCGTTTCACGAACACCAATCTATAACAGAACAAGAAAAAATCAAGAAAATTGTACAAGCATTTCTATCATAATGGCCGTTTACGGAAACATGCTTTTCATATCTTTTCCTTTCATATCTTTTCTTTTCCATTTTCAACTTGAACTGACATCCATACTCAGAAACATATATGTGAAGTTCGGATCAGCTCTATGCATGACTTCGTACACTTTCTGATGATATAATAATGAAAATCTACTCCAAAATCCCTTTTACAGTACCCTCTTCCCAGTGGCGTAGCTATGTTTTGGCCTATCCTATGGCGCCCGGGGCCAGCAAGAAATTTTGCGCCCTTACCCCAATATAGATATATAACAACTTGTCTCAATTTGGCGCCCCTAGGCCTCGGCGCCCGGGGCGGACGCCCCCCTTGCCCCCCCTTAGCTACGCCACTGCCTCTTCCTGCTAAATACTTCTGAATTTAAGTGGAACCGTTTGGCCGTAGACATAAACATAAATATAAAAATTGGTTCAATTCTATGCATACCTTTTTACATTTATTGACAATACATTGAAGACGCACATACGCACGGATGTACAGACATTTTGTAAAAAAACATGCTTTTCATACCTCTGACATCCATACAAAGTGTAAATACGTCGAAAATCATAAATCGAAAACAAATTTCTATTACAATATTTTCCTCTATTATAGATAGTAAGTAAAAAATTTACAATTAACCAGTCCAATAATAAAAGGACTTTTTTCAGTAATACCTATTAAATTTAAATCTGTTTATAATAGTGCGTGATATAAAAAGACAAAATGAACTAAGGTAAGATCAACCAAACTTGTAACAAATGTTCTGTTATTGCATTCATGTAAATGCATCTTTCAAATAATAATGTTCAATGCATAATAATGACGTTTATAATGCTAAATGCCTATAATTATGCTGATAAAATAAAATTTACCAAAATGTGAAAAAACTCACTTTTTACCGCAAGTTTTGACAATAATTGAAATATCCGTTGAAGAACTTTGAAATAAAATCCCTTAACAATGAAAAAAAAAAAAAAAAATTCCGCATTGTACAAATCCACATTTTGCCAGAAACATTTACAGGGTTATTCTTCCATCATCAGGGTAATGAAATGTCACCGTTTATTAGCACTCATTTAACTGTAATGCAGTAACTCGTTTTAAAGGAATCGGCGAGAGACTGGGTCATTTTTCATCTTAAAATAAAATTCTGTTAAAATTATTTTTGTCTATAACCGATTTAAGTTGTTTAGAGGAAACGAGAAAATACGGGCAAACCGCTTAGAGTGTTGAAGCTCATATGCAGTAGTCGTTAGCGTTTTGCTATCGAATCGAAAAAAAAAATCATTAGTTTTCCTATTAAATAAAGGACAAATATCTATTCGAAAATATCCTTTATCAAAAGTGAACTGAGTAAATTATAACTCAGGCATCTGCAACAATTTTTTAAAATAGTTAAACATTTTCACTTTTAAAACTTTAACAGATAGTAATAAGCGACATTCTACAGCAAAGATTCTACTATAACAATCTATTTATCCAATGACTCGCTTCCAGAAAGCAACGTAAATTTCAGAAATCAACAAATACCACGAAATTTCTTGGTTCCGTCCTCGTTCAGTATTAAATACCAAGATGGTGCATGTACGTGTACATTTTTCACATACTTAAGCGAGCCAATCACGATTTCAAAAAAATTCTCAACTATATTCTAGTGGCGTAAGAATTTAGAAAAGGTGCAGAGATCCGGAAATTACGTGATCACAAATAACATACGATTAATTCTGAGGTAGAAATCAGGAGACTTACTCTAATGCAAATCTCTAACATTGCTCAATTAATCATAATAAAAATAAATAAATAAAAATAAATAAATAAATAAAAATAAATAAAACAATAAATTTGGACATGTATAATCCATATGTAAATCAAATCAGAGATCGAAACACGTGAGTAAAAAACTTACTTTATAAAATAGATATTGAAGAGAGAAAACCCTCATAATTTACAAAGCTGTGAAAATCTGACGAAATCGCCAAATTTATGCACGGATCGAATCATGTTATAATTACCGAAACGTCAGTGAAGGCTTACTTTGGAGACACGAACTTTTTTTGTGTCTGTCTGTCAGTCAGTCTGTCTGTTCCGCGATAACTAACGCAAAAAAATCCGATTTGCTTGAAATTAAGTGGGTATGTTAGTGAGGCACTGGGAATAAGCTGTATAGTTTTCTGTTAGATTTGATTCATTCGTTCGTAAAATATAGAATATTTTATTTTGCGCAATAATGCTTTTCTATGGCAAATCCAATGATTTTCAATTTTTTTTCCTTGAGAGAAAATGACACATTTCATTAATGGAATTCAATGATAAATGGATACTGAAATTTACCAGTTAAATTATTCGTATTGCTTTGAAATTTTGTCTATGCATTTGTCAGATTTTTAAAGTTATTACTGCAAATTTTGGAGATTTTTTTTATAAATGTGTTTCAATAATATAAACTAATTTGGTTTAGAGATTTACTTATTTAAAATGTATTTATTTCATTTTCTTTATTTTCTCTTAATGGTTGCTAAGCAATCATTCATCCTAATCCTTATTATATTTTAATGCTGTAAATTTGAAAGCGTGGACGAAAATTTAAATAAAGTCAACGTCAAAACTGATGAATTAATTAATGTCTTTTTATCTTTGCTGATAAATATAACATAGCCCAGAAGAGAATATAGGCTATGTTTTATTAATTTTATTCAAATATTTTCTTTAATAATTCAAAATTTTTTTCTTTTTCATACAGAATCAAGACCGATTTTTTAGATAAAATTTAACCAATTTCCTTTATCGTTGCCAAAAAAAAAAAAAAAAAAAAAAAAAAAAATCTGGAATAATTTTTCAACGGCAATAAGTTTCAATTGAGCAATTTCCATTCGAAAAACCAAACTAAGAAAAAATAAATATGACGTCAGAATAAAAATAAAAATAGTACTTTGTTAAATATTAAACACGGAAATTTGTTTCGTTAATAAGAATTTTTCTGACAAAAATGGGGGCATAATTAGAAGTAAAAGAAATAAAAAATAATTATATTTTTAACAAATATTTCAATTAGTAAAATTTGACGTCATAATTGAACAAAAACAGGTATTTTATAGTAGTCGTTAAAAATACAAGAAACATGGATATCAATAACTCATGAAAAATAATGCCATTGCCGAAACTTCAGTGAAGGCTTACTTTGAAGACACGAAATTTATTGTTTTTCATCTGTTAGTTTGTTCTTCTGTATGTTTGTCTGTCCCGCTATAACTGCTACAAAATGCAATCAAAACATTTTTTTTTTCGGAAACAAAATTGTAAAACTCTAGATTACTGAGTTTACACTTACAAAAGTTCCTGATACATCAGATTTAGGTGTTTGTGGTTGGCAGGTATGTAGAAGTATGAAGATAATGAAAAATATTTGTCCAAACTGTTACTTATCTTATAAATCAAAATGTATAAGGAAATGCAAGATATACAATAACCAATAGCACAATTATTAGAAAGTGGCAAATTTAAATTAAGTGAGACTACGGGGGGTTCAGGGGGGCGGAGCCCCCTGAAGAAATCTCCCATGTTATAATAAAAACAAGTAAGAAAATCATGCGTTAAGCATAGATTATGAAGCACTTTCCAACACTTAATGAAATCTTTAACAAAACTTTGTTATTTAGGGAATAATAGTGTATAGCCAAATATACCCAAATATGTATTCCAGTACATTAGAACAGCCTTGTATTTCATATGTCAGTTCATATAATGGGAAAATTTAGCTTAGCAAGAAAATACCCAGTAGCTTGAAATTCTTTTTCAGCAATTCATACTAGTAGATGGAAAATACTTGAATACTTTTGTTCAGCCCTGTAGCTTACATTGTACCTTTATTACAAGTCAGCATTAGGCTAAAATTTATTGTAAACTAAAACACTTTTAAAACAACTGAAATCACATTCTCATAAATCATCATTCATAGGCGTCCATGTACCGAATTCTTTGCGTGGCCCTGTATATCCCTTTATCTATATTCTGCAAACATTTTTCAGTAAATTGAATGCAGCTCAGCGTAAATATGCATAGCCCTTTTAAGAACCACGTTTAAATAATTTACGCTCATATTCAGTAACGTTGGTTAGCTCTTTTGGGTAGCCCTGTATATCAACTATAACATTTATACAAACCATATAATGTGCATATATTTAACGAAATATAAACGCGAATATAATAATTAAAATGCATTTCATCCCTCCATCAGCCATCATCAGACACATATACGGTACTTCGGAAAGAATATACTATTTGAAATCTTTTGTATGGCCCTGTAAATGCTATGTACTTCATATTATGCAAGACAGTAGCGTATAATTTATATTAAGCTTCAGTGACATATATCAATTTTATTATACATGAAAAAGCTTAAAATCTTTAAAATATGTCACACAATTCCCCCTTTTACCATTATCTAATGGAATTCTTTTGTGTGGCCCTGTAAATGAATAATAGCTACATTTTCACCTTATATTTTATAGAATGCATATTTTAATATGTTTGACAGGGTATAACATCTTTAAAATTCCTTTGAAACGATTTTTTTTCCGTAGGCCGTAATGTAATAGGAAACTTTTGATTCGCCCTGTAGATAAACTAATCATGGTAGAAACTTCGTTTTCGATAGGACTTGTGCTAGGGTAAACGTTAATAACGTCCTAAAATGTCATGGCAATCCGAGTATATTAACGATTTTTCCCCATAGGCCGTAATGCAATGGAAAACTTTTGATTCGCCCTGTAGACAAACTAATCATGGTAGAAACTTCATTTTCAGTAGGGTTCGTGCTAGGGTAAACCTCAATAACGTCCTAAAATTTCATGGCAATCCGCGTATATTAACGATTTTTCCCCATAGGCCGTAATGTAATTGGAAACTTTTGATTCGCCCTGTAGACAAACTAATCATGGTAGAAACTTCATTTTCAATAGGACTTGTGCTAGGGTAAACGTCAAAAAAGTCCTAAAATTTCTTGGCAATTTGAGTATATTAACGATTTTCCCCCATAGGCCGTAATGTAATGGGAAACTTTTGATTCTCTCTGTAGATAAACTAATCATGGTAGATGCTTCATTTTCAATAGGGTTCGTGCTAGGGTAAACCTCAATAACGTATAAAAATTTCATAGCAATCCGAGTATATTTACGGGAGTTAGAGCGCGGACAGACGGACAGACGGCCATCCGGCCAGACGGACAGACGGACAGACGGCCAGACAAACCGAATGCATAAGCACTTTTCAACTTTGTTGGAAAGTGCTAAAAACAAAAATAATAGATCATGAAAATTTCAGAATATCCTAACATAACTAAATTTATAATTTGCCGCTTTTGAAGGCTGAAAACTTCTAATTCTTATTTTATTCTTATAAATAATTAAGTAGTATGAAAATTTTACATTAAAGTTTCCAAGAAGTTTAATATTACCCAAAGTGTGTTTAAAAAAATATATATATGTGCAAAGCTAACGTTGAGGCTCCTGATCTGCAGATTTACTAGTATAATTATAATTAACAACATCTGGCGGTTAGGAGGTACTATATATGGATAGAAAAAGTATTATTAAAAATAATTAAATATAATAATTATTAAGTTTACATATTGATGAAATGAAACATAATAAATTATATTTCATGCTAATTAAGAGAACCTTAAGTTAATTTAATAAAAAAGATTAAAAAATGTAGACAGTAATTAGAAATAAAGTAAACTGTCAACATTTTTTATTTGAACATACATTTGACTTCTGTGCTCGACATGAAAGTCTGCTTATAAGTCATCGTCAATATACAAGGACAGTAAATATTTTCAAAAGAATAAAGAACATTTAATTCTAAATTTAGTGTTGCCATTCTTTCTGATAAATGAATTTAAATACTCCTGCCAAGCTCAAGCGCGCTCTTGATTTCTTTCGTTAATAACACACTACACTATTAATCAATCTCTAAGCTAATTCAAGGAACTTATATATAATTTATTAAACAGTAGGACTGAAGAAATATAAGCAATAAAATGGAAATGAGGGAATTTACAGAACTGTAAAAACTACCAATCTTGCATACTTGTAATAAAAAAAGAGAAGGATCAATATCATAGTGCTGCCACCTTTTGAGTAATACTGATGTTATTTAGATTTATATAAATTGTTTCTAATTAAATTCATTACTAACTTAATAAATATCATGATGTTTAGATTTATATAACTTGTTTCAAATTAAATTAATTATTAATTTAATAAGCAACATGATATCATTATGTTTTTAATTCTAAATCAGCTATTTGAGAATTAATTACATATTATTAATATCTAAAGCGTCTTTTTTTAAATTAAATTTTAATATGTGAAAATTTTTTTTAATTACATTTATTTTTTATAAGTACTTTTTAAGGTTAAATTTCAGGGAGGAGGGGAAGGGGAAAATATAAGATTTTATGACGCATCTAAAACTCTATATAAAACATATATCATACATTGCAGGTCTGTCCAACCCCACGCCCGCGGGCGCCATGGCGCCCTTTGCAGGTTTTCTTGGCGCCCTTTTGAAGGTTTCTTGTTACTAGACTAGTTTTTTTTAAATTAAATTTCCCTTGTAAAGGGTAATTTATTTTAAATCCTTAATATATTCTTCGGAAATGTTTTAAAAATAATAGTGAGTGTATTTCATGCATCAACAATTATAACGTACGCAACATATCGAAATAAAAGCAACAGCACATGATTAGATTAAAAAAAAACTAATCATGTGTTGTTTCATTTCTTCACTAACTTTTTGTTTTTCTTTATAAATCATTTTATGGAAATTATGCCGATAAGAATTAATAAATGCCGGCAATAACTTCTTTAACATGTTAAGAAGTAAAATATATAGAAAATTAAACGATCCTTCCCCCCCCCTCTTCGTGCATAAAACTTCAGCGTTTTTGTTATTGTTGCTGACGTTATTTTACTGGCCGTTTGTCTGTTTTATGACTGAGATAGAGACTGTCTTTTTCTTCCCCAGACCTTTAAAACATTAGATAATTTTGACGATTTTTTTTTTAAATCCATAAAATTGTGCGAAAAGATTTCCATCACTGAAAGCTCTCTCAGGCTCTCTCATTGGAAACACCTATGACTTTGTTTCTGTATTTTTTATAGTAACAAATTTACACATTCAAAAAAAAAAAAAAAAAAAAAAAAAAAAAAAAAAAAAAAAAGCTACTGCAGAGTATTTGCGGTCCCCGAAAACCTGAGAGTTTATCTGATTACCATTTTATTTTAATAATAGGTGTTATTTCATTATTTCTTTTTCTGGCTCCTCACAGTTCAAAAATATTTGAGATAACCTCTCGCAGAAAAATGTATTATAAAATTTATTACGATTTACACTGATAAAAATTTTGCTCTAGTTTGAACCAAATTTTGGCGTTCAGTAGCTGCCACCATAAGATGGTGAAATCTCGTACCAACCATTTGGAGTATCCTATTTCAACCTCGTTTCAACTATTGGAACTATGCTTCAACAGGAGATCCAAATATTGGTTCAAAATTTCACCATCTTACAGTGGTAACTATTGAGTACCAAAATTTGGTTCGAACTAGGACAACATGTCTAACATTGTACAGCTACTTTAATTTTTTTTTGTTTTTACATAGCGTTTTAGACCTACAGGGGCATTATGTCACTACTGTTATATATTATATGTATTTCTACTAGCACTAAAATATATTCTTGCAAGTTTTGAAACATTTTAATAATGGCGCTCTTCACTGCTTGCCAAAAACTGAGGTGCGCCCCTACTTACTAAAAGGTTGGGAAGGCCTTAATATTGTATTAGGGTTCATTAGCGATAAGCTAATTAATATCGATATTTATTTTTATATCCCTTTAAGATCGGGAGAGTTTTGGTAGAAATTAAAAGTACTGGTTTTTAACCCTAATTAATAGGATCATATTTGATTGAAAAATATTTAAAGAAATTTCCGATGTTAGATTACGTTAACGAAGAATCCACACAATTATGCGACGCAAGCTCGGCTTTAAATCACAGAAAAAGAAGAAATTTTCTTTTCTTTTTCCTTAAGATCACCTACACAATTGTGTAGGTCAAGGATTAAAAGGATATAGAAATGAATCAATATATAAACTTAAAGTGTATTACTATTCATTATATATATTTAACTTGGGAGGGAGGATAGAACAAATTATGACTGGCTACAAGTTTATATAATACATATCAAATGCTGCAATAGACAATATCGATGTAGTGGACTGAGTCTTGATTTCTTTTTAAAGTTTTATTTTCACATGAACAAATGAAACACAACACACAAACACGAATGATGAACTAATTTGGAATAACTAATTTGTCAGTTATTATTAATATGCAAAATTGTAATAATAACTGACAATTAACGTCCCCCAAATTTAATATTTAGGTCACTAATATAGTAATTGTAGATTAAAGAATGTATGAATTTCTTAGGAAAACCATGGTTTAATGCATCAAGTATTAGTTGTTTAATGTTTTTGTTTATCAGATGAGAGGTACATAAACTTTTTATTCTAAACAAACGATTAAAGAGTATATCACGATGAACTGAAATATGGAAGCAAGATTTAAAAGGAGTAAAAGTATTAACTTTAAATTGAAAATCTTTACATTTGTCATAAAGATCACTTATTATTCTGCTTTCTACGAGTTTAATTTTTTAATTAAAAAAGTTAATGGTATTGTGGGATAAAATTCTGTAAAAAACGACGATATTACGGAAATACTACTGGTAATATAGCCGCCAGTACAATTTACTGTTTTTTAGCGAAAAAATTTCCGTAAATTCCAGAAAATTTTTCGTATTTTCCTGGAATTTACGGGAATTTTTCCGTTAAAAAACAGTAAATTGTACTGGCCTCCAGATTACCAGCAGTATTTCCGTAAAATCGTCCGTTTCTTTACAGTGAAGGTTTATCGTCAGTTATAAATTAGTAGAACAATCTACTGGAAATGAAGTAATAATAGAGTTTCTAATTTTAATTAAAATGATGTCATTAATATAAAGATACATAAGAATACTATCATGACAATAAGTACGTTCACATTGATATAAGTATAAATCTGGCAAAATACTGGACGTACAGCTGGGTCTTGGGGAATTCCGAATTTCTGTATACATATATTTTTTTAATATATATATTACATAAATTATATATATATATATATATATATATACAGAGAAGTGAGATGGACAAATAGTATATTATGCATCCAATCATAAATAAATACGCTAAAAAGTTATTGAAAGATCTATTTTTGAGTTAAAAGACATTTATATTGAAAAAAAAAAGAAATAATTCTTTTGAAATACAGAAAATATTTTATAATTGAGAATGCAAATAAATGCCATGTACAAAATATTTCAATCATTCGTGCTATATTCAGTAAGAAAATCAATCTAAATTTATGCAGCTGTTTAAGAAAAATATCCATACGCTTTATCAAAATAACATTATTGCGAAATGTAAACTGAATTTAAATGTTAAACAGGGAATGTTTCATAAAAGTATATGAATAATATATGAGGACGCTTTCCCAATACAAAACATTGCATCGCGTCCACTCTATAACATCCGTCACGAACTGCAAAATAGCAAAACTTGTGAGCATTAAGGATTAGACTTCATTTCGAGTTCTTCAGTGCATTTAAAATATTGGAAAGAGTCCATAATTTTATTCAACAAGAATTACAGACATTTCTCAAAAGAATAATATTTTTTTATGCAATTTCAAAGTTTTAATATAAATGTAAGAATTTTGTATTGAAAATGAAACTACGTACACAACTAATTCACCGCAGCCGCCTCACATTTCTATAAATTCACGTTGTTGCTTTTTCTCTTGTTTTAAAAAGAAATAATTATTTGTTTTTTATTAGCACTTTCCAACAATGTTGAGAGGTGCTTATGCATTCGGTTTGTCTGTCCGTTTCTCCACACTCTAAATCTCGTAAATATACCCGGATTTTCATGCAATTGATAAAGCTCATTTAGGGTCACCAAAGAATGTTTGGTATTGCATATGAAGTATGTCAATTAATGGATAAATTTACAGCGATTCTCAAAAGAATTATGCTATACGGGAAAAAACGTTTGGAGAGCATTTTAATGACATTACGCCATTTCAAATGTATTGAAACTGATATAAATCACCGAATTTTACTACGATCATGTTAAAATAGAGCATTCATAGTATTTTTTATTAATTTACAGGGAAACACAAAATAAATTGGTTACAATACTGTCTTTACGTCATAATTCCTGGAAAGTGCGCTTTAAAATTCTGTCCGCACTTATAAGTTTAATTAGATTTTTGCATATTACTCTTTATATATAAATTCTATACCTCATATAGAAAGCTGCAAAAAAAGAAAAAAAATATTCGCATACCATTCTCCTTATTAGAGGAAATTGATCAAGGGAAATTTTCTGAAATATATATATATCTCGTAAATGAACTAAATTTTTGAATACGTGTTTTTAATAGATACAAATCTCCATATCATTTATAGCGCTGCTAAAAAATTACCTTTACCGCCTCTACCTTTTTCCAAAATTCTTCATTAATGTTCATTGAACATTTTTGAATAGGGAATGTAGGGTCCCTGACGCGATGGTAAGGCGCTAGGCGCTTTCGAAAATTTGGGTGCCGAAATTCGAAACGTCATAAAAACTAGGGAAATGGTTAGATTTTCTTGCTTGTTGCGTCGAAATGATTCTGTTTGTTTAGACTTTCTTCAGTACCAATTTGATAACCGTATCTCTTAAAATTTGCACACATCCGATTTGCACATAAAATTTGCACACAAAATTTGCACATAAAATTTGCACACATCCGATTAATCGGGATGTTTGCTCATCCCCCGATCATCCCGGTTAATCGAGAGTCTAATGAGCGTGCTAGTGTTAGCACAGAGGTCGTGTAATATCCATATAGTCATGTACTGCAGCTACAGATCTTTTTGAGCAATTTATTATACCTTTTTTTACAAGGTTATTTTAAATGTTTTTTTCTTGAATTTGTTGTTGCCCCCCTAATAGCCCTCAAAGTTTTGCGAAAAATGTGAAATCAGACATTTTCTTTATAGTCCCAAAGTTCCAAAAGAAGTCGTTAAGTAGTTATCTCGATATTCAATAGGATGTAGAAAATCGTATGTATCTAGAGATTTTAGTAAATGTAATGTATGCAGAATCAGAAAATAACCGCCAAAACATTAAAGGGCTATAGAATGAATCCAAACAGATATTTTTCGTTACAGAATGTGTATCCAGAAATGGCACGTTTAAGAATTAATGTCATATAAAATTAGGAAAGCACCCTGAAAGTCGGAATTTAAGATGGAGCTTATTTGCTTCATACCCTGACACACGTTCTAGGACAGAAAATGCTTAATTTGTTCCTCAACACTGCCCTTTAAAATTTTGCCAAGTAGTTTCTGATTACCCTGTATATAAAGAGCAAGACAAAAAGACAAATTTTTCAAATTGGATTTATGAAAACGATTGAAAGATCTATTTTCGACTTAAAATATTTTTATATTTGAAAGAAATATTTTTTTTTCTCGTTTATCATACAGAAAATATTTTATATATGAGTATGGAAAGGCAAGATATATGTAGAAAATTTTAATCCATTGTACCATTTTGAAACATAAAGCAAACCAAAACTGTTAAAAAAAAAAAAATATATATTCAAATACTTGATTAAATCCACATTCTTGCGAGATGCAAACTTGTTTTAAAAGTTAAACAGAAAATGTTTTATGAAACATTTGAATAATTTATGGAGACAATTTTTTAATAAAAAACATTAAAATCTGTAATATGTGAACATAAGCGAACTTTAAAATAGCTATTCATAAAGCTGAAGTTTAGACCTCATTTTGAGGTCTTCGGTGCATTTAAATTATTGTCTAGAGTCCATAATTTTATTCAATGAGAATTTCAGATATTGCTAAAAAGAATAATCTTTTTGTAGGTAACTTTAAAGATTTAATATAAATGCAAAGACTTTGTATTGAAAATCAAACTACATATACACATCCCATTTACATTAACCACACACCTTTTTTAATAAATACATGTCATATTTTTTTTCTCCAGATTTAAAAGAAATATTTATTCATGTTTTACATTCCATAAAACTTTAGAACAAAGCAAATAATATTTAGTGAATTGTAAACTTTATTTATAATAAAAAAAGTTTTCTGAAATTATGTATAAAAATCATTTGAAAGCACAAAACTAATTAAAAATTTGCTTTAAGTGATACAAATACCTTTAAAAGGTAAAAAAAATCTCTATTCATATTAGACATGTTTCATTGTTCTGAAAGCAACATTTGCGAGAATTAATATAGTATAAATATTTTCACAAAAAATTGAAAATTAAAAACTTAAAAAAAAAAAAATCCAATACTTTTGAATAGCCTTGTATTTGATCTATCGGTTGATATATAAATATTATGTAATTTAAAATTTAATTTGGCAAGAAAACGCCTAGAAAGTTGAAGTTTCTCTTTCAGCAATTTGTACTCATAAATGGAAACTTGCACTGTAAAAAAAATTCTGTAAGATTGCTAAGAATTTTCTAGGAAACTGGGATGCTTAGAACTTTTTATGTAACCGCAACAGAAGAAAATCATGTAAAATTACAAAAGTTGCTTTAGTAACTATTACTAAATATTGTTAAGGAAACATACTAACGATTTTTTAGTGAGTTTCATAAAGAATCGTCTGGAAATTTACTAAATATTATTGAGTAATCTTACTAATGATTGTTGAAGGAGTTTAGTAAGGAATATTTAGTCAATTTACCATTGATTATGTTGTATATGCAGTATCGATTTGTTAGGGAGTTTTCTAAAATATTTTTTGTAAACTTACTACTGATAGTTTAGTACATTTACTAAAGATTTGTAAGAAAGTTTAACATATTAGTATTTATAAAACTAAACATTGTTTAGTAAGCTTACTAGTCATATTTTAGGGTGATCACTATATATATATTGATAAATTTACCGAGGATTAGTTAGTAAACATACTAACGAATTTTTAGGGAGTTTTCTAAAAAAAAAAGATTTTAGATATTCTGAAAAGATTTTACGCAATTGTTCTTTGTATGTTCTTTGTATGTTCTTTGTACCTATATTAATTGGAGTTGTTATAGCATTTTTTGAATATGAAATTAAATATTTACAGTTTTAAATGTCCAGAGTGGAGTTTTTATCATGTATCAATACTTCGATGCAAAATAACCAATATGGTCTGATATGTGTTTAAGTATTACAACAGCAATTGACATAAATATTTGTATGTTCCGCTTAAGAAAACTCAATGAAGTTTCACTGTAGATATTTAAACTAAGTACAAAATCAAGTTTTGTATCAAATGAGCACTATAACAACAGCAGTAAATGAGCAGATAAGCTGATGCAGATCTGACGGTTTTTAGTTAAACTAAAAACAGATGAAAATAAATAAAGTATCATAACTGAGTTCTAAAATGTGCCTAAACAAAAGTTATTGCTATAATTGAGACAAACTAAACTTACAAATTTTAAAGGCGATGTTATATAACTAAGCACTGTGCCTAACCTAATCCAATACATGATTTGAAACCTTTACATTATGAGAAACATCATCTGTTCGTTTCATGTAAGTATGCTTCTAAACTAAAAATGAAAGTACTGTAATATTGTAAATATTTTTAATATTTTTTAAAGGAGTTTTATTTAGTTCTATGGTCATAAGAATTTCATTAAAAAGTGTATTCTGGTATATATATTTAAAACATTATGCAATAACTAATTCAGTGGCTCGAAAACAAATAGATCTTTCTCCTTTTTTTTTTTGTCTTTTTCATTGACTTATTCCTCACAAATTCCTTGCACTATCTATGCTAACATTACACATTTTTTAAATGCTTTATTTGCTTGAGTGTTTTGTTTCAAATTGAAATATAAAGAGGATTAATTTAATTCATAAGACCACAAATTCAAAACTCTAAACTGGCTTAAAGATCCTGAAGAATGGATCGAATATGTATGAATTGAGTAGAATTCTTCTGCCGTTAATATTGCTCTGGAATTAGAATCTTTAACTCAAATAGTTACAGATACGAGAAGTGGTATAGTATACACCTGTAACATATATGCACTATAACCTATGTTTAAAGATAGAAAACCAACGATTATAAATGCACAAATAAAATATGAGAAGGTAGCAAATAGCTATTTCGAATCTACTATCGAGATTCTTCATCAGTGCAAAACTCAGCGAGCTAAAAAATAGCAAAACTGTGCTCAGTTCGATTTCTTTCCTGTTGCGCGAATGGAAGTTTTTGACTAAGAACAGATTCGCCAATGCCTAGAAGTCGAACCGCCGATGAGTCATCATATAGTGCGCCCCTGTTCTGAGTCACCGATGAGTCTTCATATAGCGCGCCCTATGCCTAAACCCTATTAGGATGATATCTGCCAATGCCTTAAATTCTTCAGATACGATTTCTTCTATAATTGCCTACTATTTAATATATGAAAAGTATTTTCTTAGTAGAATCTTAGGAAGCTGGCTATCGAGAATAAGAATATATATATTTTTTAGAATTCATGTCCCATAATTTGTAATAGAGCACCCGAAAGCTCGTAAATTAATTTTTAATATGTATTGATTAGGTATTATTCATATTTCAGATTATGATTGTAAAATTTTAAAATATGTGCCTTTAATGGGTATGCAAAGTAAATAAATGTATTTTGTTTTGTTAATTTTAATCTGTATTTAATTTCTATGGGAGGACTCCCTAAACATCATCAAGTAGACTCTTTCTTTTTAGTTATTTTATAGTTTGTGGTTGATTAATAGGAACGGACTTCTAATTGCCAAGTTTTTCAATGCTTAGATTAGTCCAGACTTCATACGATAAGGAGGAGGAAAAAATATCACATGGCTTTGCTTTTTTTTTATATTTTTTTCTTAAATGTCATCCGTTTTAGAGGTGATTTTGCGATTTTTTAGACCTGTAAAATCAACATCCATGAATTTCGGTCAGGTAGTGACTCTTACCTATAGTGACAGTGTAGGTAGTGTTTCATTAATTAGGCTTGTAACTTCTCCAATTAGGAGGTCTAAAACTCACCAGTAAATATGCTTTATAAATGCGAAATATGTAGCAATAAAACTGCTCAACTGTTTTAAAAATGATGTCCTGAAAGCATCCATAGTGTTGACGTTGTGGATTAAAAAAATCATCGGCATCGTCTAGATAAGTAACTAATGCTCAAACACAATCTGTCTTATCTAATAAATAATGCCAATAGTTATGCATTGTAATAAAAGTGCTTAACCTTCGAATATATGCAAACTACTATCATTTGACAGGTCCATATATTAGTAAATTTGGGTACTTAAAATTTTTGTTAATATAGAGAAAAATGGGGTGGGATGGGACACTTTTTACAAAAGTTAGAAGGTCAACATTGTTTAACTCAAAAACAAAAATTTCAATTTATAGAGTGCAAGGTTAAACACTTTTTATCTCCCTGAACATTATAGAAACAAAACACTCAAAATGTATTTTATAATTTAGAAAATTGTAAGCTTTAAAATGTGTCCCATACCTCCCCACTAACAGAGAGATATCGGACTGCAGTAAAATAAAGCCATAAGGCACAAATAATCTAGTGTCGACTAGATATATAAAGAAATAAAGATTGTAGATTGATGTAATGTTAAAAAAATTAATGTTAATTGATTGAATGTAAATTTATGTACATATATTTTTCGATAGCAAATAAATAAATAAATTTAAAAAATAAAATGTTTCAACTGAAGAAGCTCTTTCTGAACTTAACGTTTTTATACTAAGTTCTTTTTATCTTATACTTTCTTTTATAATAGTTGTTGAGCAAATATTATTATTTCATTCTTCCATAGTTCCAATTTGCTATAAGTTTATAATTTCAAAAGTAGACCGATAAATTAACATACTGGCAATTAATTTGTTTACTCTTAAAACAAAATAAAGAGTTCATCATTTTCTTACGACTAATTTTAGATAAAAATAAAAACTTCTATGAATAATTAAAATAATATAAATAAAATACAAATTTAACAGACATGCAATTGAACTACTCGCTTAAAGCTCTGAAATTATCAGACTACAAAATGAATTATGGGAGAAACATAATTTTCAGAAACTATTTTATAATTTTTGAAATTGTAACTAAGAGAAAAAAAAATAGTAAAAAATCGGACTTGTCCCATTCCTTCCTTAGCTGTCATGTCCCATTCCTCTACACTTTATGTAAACTTCTCATCTAGACAGAAATGCTACTTTCATACATAGTTTAAATTATAGATGATACATAGTATAATGTTCTATAAATACGGAAACAATTACATATACAGTCAAATTTAGTTATCAAGAAATTCAAGGGGAATCAAAATTTTGTTCCTGTTAACAGTACTCCATTTAACCTTTAACTACAGTGGCAAAAATTGTCATAACTATTGTGAGCGGTCTGTCAGACTGCTTAATCTAACGATGAATAAAATGTTACATTAACTCTATGAATACTATTTATGTATTAAACTTTATATACAAGATAATTATAAAAAAACTCAGCTATTCAAAAGTCTCTGAAGACGGTAATAAGGGTAATAAGGCTCAAAACGAAATAAAATTTGACAAGTATCTATAGTTAAACTAAAAATTACAAGTTAAACTGTGAAACGTGATAAACTCGGGGGGTCTCTGAGACCACTAACAGCAGTTATGGGTTATCAGTATCAAATCTTTGTATTAATTTTTGTAGGGGATTGTAAAAACAGTTCATGTTAAAAGTTATTCATGTACAACGTTAAATTAACGAGGTACATGAGTAATTTAACAGACGAGTAATTTAACAGACGAGTAATTTAACAGACATGCAATTGAACTACTCGCTTAAAGCTCTGAAATTATCAGACTACAAAATGAATTATGGGAGAAACATAATTTTCAGAAACTATTTTATAATTAATGAAATTGTAACTAAGAGAAAAAAAAATTGTAAAAAATCGGACTTGTCCCATTCCTTCCTTAGCTGTCATGTCCCATTCCTCTACACTTTATGTAAACTTCTTATCTAGACAGAAATAACAAGACAGAACATAACAGAAATAACCTCGTTATGTTAACGAGGTTTGACTGTATACATAAACAAGTCGTTAATATACAGAAAACATAAAAATATATAAAGAAATTTTTCTTTTAGTTCTTGAAATAATCTTTTAATTTTTGTAATTGCAAAGCTTATGCAAATCAGCTACTTTATTCAACTGAACATTGGGGATGCTTTTACTTAACCAAATACATGACTGATTAAACGTTTATAATTGGAATATAAAGAGAAAAATCTACTGTACCATTTTACCCCACTCTCCCTTCCTAAGTAAAAGAAAAAAAACCTTGCGTTAAGGGATGTATGGAAGATTTTAGTATTTAACTGCTGTCACAATAAAGTAACAAATACAGGAGGAAAAAAATAGACGTTTAAAGATTTTTAATTCTGCGAGTAAGGATGGAGATAAAGATAACCATATTTTCTTTTATTATTGAGAGGGAAGGGGGGATATTTCCAAAGGATTGATGATATAACTTATTGAAAACTTACAAATAGCACACAAAAAATGAAAATTAATCAGGGTGAAAGACTAAATTTTGTATGCTTTTAAGGGGATGGGGAGGGGAGAGGTAACGTCTTTTTTGGTGTTAGGAAGAGTAAAATTATATGATCTATTATTTATTATTAAAATAAAGCAACTGATAAAGTAAAAAAAAAATAGAAAAAGAAATGAATTTTAAGATTTTACACTTTATATATTGAGGAAACAAAAAAAAGCGATTTATTTTTCTTTTTAGAAAGGGGAAGTATTATATGAAATATTTACATTAGTAAAAATTTACACATAAGTAAAGTACGAATAGCACAGTCACTATTTGGTAGAGTTCGATTTTAAGGGAAAGTAGAAAATTTTCTTAATCCCTCCCTTTGAGCTTAGATCAACAATGAATATATTAAGTTTTCCTCCTCGTACTAGGTGAGCGTTAGAAAAATATTAGATGTACAATTTTTTTTAAATACCATAACAATATCTCAAAAGAACTAACTATCAAAAACATTGTCAAAATGAAATTGTCAAGCTTAAAATAATGAGTTAAACGAACACTTACATTTAATATCCTAAACTAAACTAAACTAAGTTCTAAACTAAATGAATTTAAATAATTTCCAGCTTTCCTCTAACTAATTCCAATTTCGGCTATTTTCTTCCTTTTCTACCGCTGAGCTATAAAGAGTTTTAAAGAGTTTCTACGTGTAATTCTATATATTCTTTAAGTTGAGGAAAATATGGGGGGGAGGACGGGAATATGACATTTTTGAGTTTATAATTTATCATGAAGTTAAAACATCGCATAGAGTATAGATTGTATTGTTACGAATTTTGTAAATAGTTAGTGTTTGTACTGTAAAATAACGTAAATAATCTTATTAAGCTCCATTCCTTTACTAATATTAGCTTTTGTCCCTGTTATCAAGCAAACTTGTCTATTATTTCCAGTGAATGTCTATGTCAGCTTGGCGAAATAATAAAGATATCGTCAAGCTGGCGCCACTTTTGGCGACTAATTTTGGTCGCCAAATTTGGCGATATATCGCCAAGTTGACGACAAACTTGGCGATTGTTAGCGATGGTAACCCTTCCCTCTCTATGGTAACCACTCTTAGGTATGCTGATACATTGAATGTTTTTCCTTGGTTTCTGGATTTTTCGAGAAGCCTGTGGAAACTTCTAGCGCATGCTGCGAGCCTATATAAGGAGAGCAATACGAGCAGTCGTTGTTATTATTTACCAGTCAGTCATTGAGTGAACAAGGCGATTGTTAAGCACGTTTGCTTGAGTTTTCTCTACGTTGTTTTGAATGTGATTTAGCGTTGAGACGTTGTATAAAGAGTCTCTGGGTGGTGTATTGGTGTATTTTTGTCGGCCGATTATCTACGCTATGGGATATAGGCCCTATGGGGTGGGTTCCCCTCCGTGGGGGTCTTTCTACCCCACTAGAGTCTCTGGTACCTATATCTGTACTTATACGATAGATTTGAACAGTTATTTTTGAATATCTAGTAATATTTGTGAGTTTCGAAGACTCTGTTGTTCTGAAGATCTGTAAATAAATTATTTTCTACTTTTCTAAGAAACAGGAGTTTGAAGTTGTCTAACCATAAGATCAAAAGAACCCTATATACGCAACAATTTTTGGTGTCAAGAGTCGGAATCTTATGGCGAAAGCAAGAACAATGGACGGACAACTGAAAGAACTGTTAGATGCTATCAATGGCATAAAGGCAGAATTGACAAAAGGCCAAGAAGAGTTGGCGGAAAAAATGAATAAAGGCCAAGAAGAGTTGACTGAAGAAATGAGAAGAAGCCAAGAGAGAATGGAAGAATTAAAGGAGGAAGTTAATAAAAGCCAAGAAGAAATGAAGAAAACTTTGGAAGAAAAGTTCTCGTCGGTAGAGAGAAGAATAGATTCGGTAGAAGAGAAAATTCAGAATGAAGTTAGTAATGTTGAAGAGAAAATGGAAAAAAATAGAGGAAGTAGAAGAGAAAATTCAGAATGAAGTTAGTAATATTGAAGAGAAAATAGTTGAAGTAGATAAAAAGCTAAATAAAAAAGTACAAGATCTTGAGAAGAAGCTTTCAGCGTCTAGTGGTAATTATGAAGAATTTAGGAATCCGCCTGCTTCTCCCGTGTACATCAAGCTGTCGACATACGACGGAAAGAGTTGTTGGCATGTTTACAAGACCCAATTTACCATTGTAGCCGAAGCGAACAAATGGAGTGACGAGGTGAAAGCTTGTCAACTGGCAGCATCTTTAAGAGGAGAAGACGCCGATGTGCTCCAAACATTGCCCGATATGACGCAACTCAATTTTGGGACTCTAAGTTGTGCACTTGAAATGAGATTCGGAGAAAAATTTTTTAAAGATTATACGAGAATACAAATGAAGAGCCGCCATCAAAAATCGTGTGAAACCCTTCAAGAGTTTGCCTCAGAAATAGAACGGCTGGCAAATTTAGCATTCATCGACTGCCCAACAAATGTACTGGAAATGCTCTCACTGCAGTACTTTGTAGACGGAATAAAAGATCCCGAAGTGCAGAGAGCGGTACGAATGGCAGATGTACAGGATTTAAAGGCTGCATTACTATATGCCTTAAAGTTGGAAGCAGCTACACAAGCCAGCAGAAGAGATCGTCATTCAGTCCGAGGGGCAACGGTGAACAAAAGCTCAGACACTGAAATCGACGTCTTGAATGAAATTAGGAAAATAAATCAACAACTTGAAGCCTTAAAATATGGAAGAACAAGCTCAAGGAGACGGAATTTCACGTGCTGGGGATGCGGTGATACAAGACATCTTCGAAGAAATTGCCCCAAAGTCCACGAACGTGAGATGAAATCAAGACCAGAGAATAAAAAGCCCCACCTGAAGATCCTTCAAATATCGAAAATGAGTGGCGGCGATAATGAATTATATGTGATAGGCTTTATTAACGGAATTCAGTGCCGTATGATTGTTGATACAAGAGCCAATGTGACAATAATAAGAGAAGATTTGGCTCGGAAATTTAAATCTAAACTCATCTGGACTCCACCATGCGTTACCCTGCAAACTGCAACGGGCGACAAGATAGTCATATATGAAAAGGTCAATTTAACCATCAACTTTGGAGGAACGAAATATTATCATACGGCATACGTGGCTGACATAACAGATCCTTGCTTAATCGGGCTAGATTTACTGAAGAAGTTTGGCTTCAAACTTGATTTCAAAAATACCAAAATGCTCTCAAAATTTGAAGAAATAAGTCTTTTTGGATTAAATAACGAAATTGAATGTAAACAAACAGTAATAGCCAAAGAAGACATCAATCTAGATCCAAGAACAGAATTTTTAGTCCCAGCTGTAATTAAAAATGAAACTAATTACCGATTTGGCCATATAGATTATCCAGAAGACAATAGTACACAAGCAGGAGTATTGGTGGTTTCTTCTGTAGTAGACCTCTCGAAAAAGACCATTCCAGTCAGAATTGCTAACATCAGTGATAAGACGAGGACTATCAAGAAAGGAGAGGTGATAGCATCATGTGCTCCTGTGACGTGCATAAGTCAAAATTCCAGTCACTCTGAGAAATCTTCAGATAATTTAGTCAAAGATTTGTTACAAAATACAGACTTAGATCCAAAACAGATGGACGCTGCGGAAAATTTAATTGGGGAATTCCAAAGTTTATTCTCCCAAACATCTGAAGACTTTGGACGAACCAAAATGGCACAACACCCTAGACGATTACATTTTGCCAAGCAAGAAGAGGTGCAAAATTTAATTAAGGATATGGAAGAAAATGGCGTCATCGAACCATCGACAAGTCCATGGGCGTTTCCCATTGTATTAGTAAGAAAGAAGGATGGTTCAACAAGATTTTGTGTAGACTACCGCCGACTGAATGACGTCACTTAAAAGGATAGTTACCCTCTACCAAGGATCGACAACACTCTCGACACACTTGCGGGCAACACTTGATTCTCGACTCTAGATCTGAAGAGTGGTTACTGGCAGGTAGAGATCCATCCGGACGACCGCGAGAAGACTGCCTTTACAACAGGACAAGGATTATGGCAGTTCAAGGTAATGCCTTTTGGTCTGTGTAACGCACCCGCAACTTTCGAACGGCTTATGGAAACGGTTCTCCGGGGACTGTCATATGAAGCATGTCTTGTTTATTTAGATGATATCATAATCATAGGAAAATCTTTTGATGAACATCTGAACAACCTCAGGCGGGGCTACAAAAATTAAAGGAAGCTAATTTGAAGTTAAGCCCTTCGAAGTGCAGTTTGTTTCAAAATGAAGTCGCCTACCTTGGACACATCATTTTAGCGGAAGGAGTTAGGACTGATCCAGAGAAGATATCGGCTGTGAAAAATTGGAATCGTCCAGCAGATGTTCACCAGCTTCGGAGCTTTCTACGATTATGCACCTATTACAGAAAATTTGTCAAAGGCTTCTCGATGATTGCAAGACCACTTCATAAATTAACAGAAGCCAATCAAAAATTTATGTGGACTCAGGAATGTGACGCTACTTTCGAAAAGCTTAAGGAGGCCTTAACATCCACTCCAATTCTGCCATATCCTCAAATCGATAAACAGTTTATACTTGATACGGATGCAAGTAACGAAAGCATTGGCGCTGTACTGTTCCAGGAAATCGACGGCCAGCAGCGTGTTATCGCCTATTTCAGCAAGTGCTTATCAAAGGCAGAGCGAAACTACTGCGTAACAAGAAAAGAGCTTCTTGCTGTAGTGATAGCCATAGACCATTTTCATCACTATCTTTACGGTCGAAAATTCCTGATCCGAACTGATCATGCTTCTCTAATTTGGCTATTGAATTTTCAGAACCATGAAGGCCAGATAGCCAGGTGGATACAAAAGCTTCAAGAGTACGATATGGAGATACGCCATCGAAAAGGCTCATCACATGGAAATGCAGATGCTCTCTCAAGAAGACCCTGCTCAGAGAATTGTAGATACTGCGACCGGGTTGAGAAGAAATTTAATGTCAAAAGTCCTATAGTAGGACAAGTTACAACTGGATCTACATCATCGCAAGATCCGTGGAGTGACGAGAGCCTGCGTAAAGATCAACTTGCTAATCCTGAAATTAAGCCAATTCTAGAGCTGAAAGAGGAGTGGGCAGTCTAGCCCAGCTGGCAAGACATGGCCCATTACCATCCTACGACTAAACGTTATTGGGCTCTCTGGGATTCCCTACATTGGAAGAACGGTATTTTGTACCGAAAATGAGAGTATGACGATTTAAAGATATGTAGATGGCAACTTCTACTCCCTAAGTCGAGAATTTCTATGGTACTTCAAGAACTTCATGGTAGTCCCACAGGAGTTCATTTTGGTGTAATGAAGAACCTTCAAAAGGTTCGAGAGCGTTTTTACTGGAATAATGTTCGCAGTGATGTAGAGAAGTGGTGTCGAACTTGTGACACCTGTGTAGCACGTAAAGGTCCAAAGAGGCACACCCGTGGATGATTGCAGCGTTATAATGTAGGAGCTCCTTTCGAACGAATTGCTCTATACATCCTGGGTCCTCTTCCTAGAACATCTGATGGCAATAAGTACATCCTCGTTGTTATGGACTACTTCACTAAGTGGCCTGAAGCCTACGCCATTCCTAATCAAGAGGCGGTAACCGTAGCAGACGTACTGGTTTAACACTGGGTTTCCAGATGCGGTGTTCCTCTTCAAATCCATTCCGATCAAGGAAGAAACATCGATTCGACTGTGTTTAAGGAAATGTGTGGACTACTCGGCATGGACAAAACTCGAACTACACCTCTACATGCTCAATCGGACGGCATGGTGGAGCGTTTCAATCGTAGCATCCTAAATAGCCTCTCTCTCCTAGTGTCTAGAGACCAACAGGACTGGGACAAGAAATTGCCTCTTTTCCTGCTTGCCTACAGGAGTGCCACTCATGAGGCCACTGGTTACTCCCCTTCTCAAATGCTCTTTGGTCGTGATCTTCGTCTGCTTGCGGATCTTTTGTTTGGCCGTCCTCCTGACGCTCCTTTGTCGTCTGAAGAATACGTGGATGGACTCCAGGCACGGATAGAGGAGGTTCATTGTCTAGCGAGGAACCGAATCGGACTGGCATCAGAAAAGATGAAGACACGGTACGACATAAAGGCAACTGGACATGAGTTCATCGAAGGTGACAAAGTTTGGTTGTGGAATCCCATACGTCGTAAGGGACTGTCGCCAAAACTACAAAGAAACTGGGACGGTCCTTACACAGTCGTCAACAGGCTGAATGACGTCTTTGTACGCATACGAAAATCGCCACACACCAAGCCCAAGGTCGTACATTATAACCGGCTAGCCCCTTATTTTGGCCAAAGTGATTAGAAATTCAAAACTGGAATTTCAGACCATGGTCATGAAAGTCACTTTTTGTAAATATGTAAATAGCAATTAGTTCTTATTTATGTAAATCTTATTATTTATTTATTTATTTATTTATTTATTTACTTATTTGAAGTGTTTTCCTCTAACTCAAGGATTGCACTGCCCGGGACGTGCAGTCTTTGAGGAGGGGGTAGTGTTACGAATTTTGTAAATAGTTAGTGTTTGTACTGTAAAATAACGTAAATAATCTTATTAAGCTCCATTCCTTTACTAATATTAGCTTTTGTCCCTGTTATGAAGCAAACTTGTCTATTATTTTCAGTGAATGTCTATGGCAGCTTGGCGAAATAATAAAGATATCGCCAAGTTGGCGCCACTTTTGGCGACTAATTTTGGTCGCCAAATTTGGCGATTGTTAGCGATGGTAACCCTTCCCTCTCTATGGTAACCACCCTTAGGTATGCTGATACATTGAATGTTTTTCCTTGGTTTCTGGATTTTTCGAGAAGCCTGTGGAAACTTCTAGCGCATGCTGCGAGCCTATATAAGGAGAGCAATACGAGCTGTCGTTGTTATTATTTACCAGTCAGTCATTGAGTGAGCAAGGCGATTGTTAAACAAGTTTGCTTGAGTTTTCTCTACGTTGTTTTGAATGTGATTTTGCGTTGAGACGTTGTATAAAGAGTCTCTGGGACCTATATCTGTACTTATACGATAGATTTGAACAGTTATTTTTGAATATCTAGTAATATTTGTGAGTTTCGAAGACTCTGTTGTTCTGAAGATCTGTAAATAAATTATTTTCTACTTTTCTAAGAAACAAGAGTTTGAAGTTGTTTAACCATAAGATCAAAAGAACCCTATATACGCAACAGTATTTTATTTATATTGTTTTAAATTAGGAATTTTAAAGAGTTTTTAAATTTTGAGTACTGTTACTGTAAGAAGAAAATTCGGAGCAAAATTTTAAGGATGAAATTTATATGAAGTTTTAATGAAATGAATGTGATGTAATGAATAGTTTATGAAATTTATTCACTATAAAGAAACAAATAAAGTAATAATTTTTTAAAGTAAGTTTTAAACACTTTAAATTTTGGTATTGTGGAGAAAGGGACAAAAAAGGAAAGTGAAATTTCAGAAAAAGAGCAGGTAGTTTATTACATAAAGCATTAGAAATTTCGTACTTGTAATAAACACAGACATAAAAAATAGTTCATTGACAAAAAGATAAATATGTAATTAACAGAAGATTAGCTTGCTAATAACTAAAAACCCAATAGTCTTTTCTGAGTTTTCGATTTTTACTTATTATGAACCAAGCAGAAAGGAAATAATAAAATTTAACTCATACAGAATAAAAATTTACTTATTCAGTAACTAGAAATTTTTATCAATGCCGGATTCAAGATGGATGCATTTCTCGCCTCTGTGGCTACGTAAATGGTGATTACGTCACTACTGAAGCTCTTTCTGATTGGCTGACAGGTAAAACTAAGATATTTCATATATTTGTACTATGCGAGGGGTAAATATAATACCCAATTACAGATAAAATTTTAGTAAATTTGCAGATTTTTGTAGCTTTACAAAAATTAGTTTTGTAGGTTTATAGAATTTTTTTTACAGTGTACTTGATTTCCTGTGGTTTTAATTAGTCCCTTTACCACATGGCAGTATTTAGCTAAAATTTATATTAAACTAAAACGCTTTTAAAATTACTGAAATCACATTCTCAAAAATTATTCATAGGCATCCATGTATCTAATTCTTTGCGTAGCCCTGTATATTATTTTATCTGTATTCTACAAACATTTCTTTGTAAACAAAATGCAATTCAGCGTAAGAATGCATAACTTATTTTAAATCCACTTTTAAATAATTTACGCTCATTTTCAATAACGTTTGCGAGCTCTTTTGTGTTCCTATGTTCATTTCAGGCCTAAAATCTATCTATATGCAAAAATACAAAGACATTAATTCATCCATTTTGATTAGTCTAGAATATTTTTATTCGCACGTTTGTTCGCACGATCCAAAATTTCGGGGACAAGTTGTATAAAACATTACTCTCACAGCACAAAGGCATGCCCACCTACAAAGTAATCTCTTCGGGCGATGGTAAATTTCTGCTAACGTTCGCATAATTTCTGTCAGCCTCGCTGGAAGCTATTTTTCGAGGCCTACCATAAGGTCTCCTGCGATATTGTTTCAAATCAACTGATGACTAAAACGGCGTCCCTATAAAAGTTTTTCATTGGTGGGAACAATGAAAAGTCACATGGGGTATGTTCAGTTGATAGGGAGGGGGGAATGTGGACGCACATTTGTGGTGCGAGTTTGGACGAGAAATTGTTTTATAAGCTGGTATCGATGTGCTAATGCATTGTGAAGCAGAAGAACTAGTATTGCAGTAAAGGTTACCCAACGCGTTTATAGTCTTCACTGGATTCTTGGCCTTCTTTAAAACTTCGAAGCCATTCATAAACCTTGAGACTCACCTTGGTAGATTCATCGTACTCCTTTCTTAGTAAAGTCACCATTGGTGGCTTTGGATGTTTGGTTTTTAACAGAATTTAACGCTACGACGCTGTTTAAGAAAAGCCTTCTTTCTTGCGTCGAGGGGTAAAGGTAACAAACTTCGTAAGATAACAGCTGCACGTTTGTTTTGGTCACATGACATGGATTAAATCAGCATGAACAACTAGGGAAGGGTTGTGAGAATATACATCAAGCGGTTTTACTTTGCACTGTTAAAAATTTTGCTCTAGTTTGAACCAAATTTTGGTGTTCAATAGCTGCTACCATAAGATGGTGAAATCTCGTACTGACATTAGGAGCTTCCCATTTCAACTACGTTCCAACCATTGGAACTATGCTGCAATATGAGCTCCAAATGTTGGTTCAAGATTTCACGATCTTACACTGGCAGCTATTGAGCACCAAAATTTGGTTCAAACTAGGACAAGATTTTTAACAGTGTAGGCACTTGCTTTCGTTCTCAAGAATTTCGGCAGTCTTTGAATTTTTGAATCGTACTATATATATATATATATATATATATATATATATATATATATATATATATGAAAGGATAAAACCTAAAGCCTTTTTAAAATTTAAACTTAAAATTAAAATTCAAAAACTTAAAGGTCCGAATTAATATTTTTAACTTTAATCTAAAATTTAAATGCCCCTTCTTTTAACCTTAATTCTAATACTTAAAGCTAGTTTGCCCCTGTTAATGTTCTTTCCCAACCTAACATTTATTACTCTCAGAGATGATTTTTGGATGTTCTTTAAGATTAAAAAAGCTGACGTAAACGCAATTCTTAATTTGTAGGATCAGCAATGAAACCCTGGAAAACCGCACCTAACAACGTCATAGGCCCAGATATTTCTTAACCAATTAAAATTAGAGTAACACCCATTAGGTAGTATCGCGACCTGGTAGAAATAATGCGAATTAACGGCCTTTAAATAGCGGGAGCGCCTAAAACAAGCGGCTTTTTTGACCTAACACTTGCCTAATAAAATGCTGCCCGAAGAAACGAAGTTTTGAAGGGAAAGCGTCAAGTCACAGGGACCTGGTTTCTCCCAAAGATCTGCCAAAAAGGATTAATAAACCAGGCCCCAAGTGAAAATGTTGTGTCGTTATTTGTCTCTCAATCACACCTCATGATTCAACAAAAATAACGGCTTATCGATGGTAAAACACCAAAATCTTTCCCGGCCATTCGGACGATTGACTCGGCGCGATCTCCAAAGTCTCTCCCCGGCACCTACAACGCTTGACGCTACGGACATATGAGCTGTAGCGCCCGACCTCTCGAATCTCTCCACGACTACGATATGAACTCTCTCCACGACTACATCCCTCTCCTCGAATGATGACGGAACTCCCACGAACGTAAGCCAAGACTCGGGTTCCTTACAAAGAGTCGGGTAGGATAAAAACCTGACAAGCGGAACGAAACCTGGATGAGAAAGCGCTCTGCTTCCAGGAACGTGATCGGCGGATACAAGCGGTACCAGATTTTCTCTCTGTCCGAAGACTAGTAACGGAATACGGCATGCTTTTTCGCCAAAACGCGATAAATACGGCTGTGTGGTGTAACGTGACTTTCGTTCTACAACCCCTGTGAGTGCGCCGCGATCAGCTGTGCAAAGATGTTGTTTCAAAGGATATCTCGGATCAAACTCCGATAGTTTGAACATTTAAAGAGACAAAACAAAAGAAAGAACGGAATGTGCGCGTATTTTTATTTATTTTTTCTTCTGTTCCATTTTTTTTTCTATCAATCGCGGATTATTGTTCAAGGTAAGGTGTTTTATTTAATATGAAAAGTTAGAAGGAGCAAATTCAGGCATTTTATTGAAAAAAAAAAAAAAGTAAAGTTGATTTTTTTTTTATTTGTACTTTGTGTTTTTATAAAAGTTATTTTTAGTATTTAGTTAAGATTTTAATCATAGAAAAAGAAGAGTGATCTAAGAATGAACATGATAAAATATTTTTATTTTATTTTTAATTTTTACTGTAAAGTTCGTTTTGCATTGGTTTAGTTCTGCTCCTTTCAAGTTGAAAAAGATAAATAAAAATTATCTTTTAAATTAAGATTCATAATTTGAGTTATAAAAAATGATTTAAATATCAGGTTACTTTTATTTTACTATTTGGAATTATTTAATGTTATTTGTATGTGTTACTATGTGGCATATATTATGATTTTGTGAGATTTTATTTGTAAACATCATGAGTACTACCCCACAATCAGAGAAAGTAGGCGACCCCCTAAAAAATGATGGTGTGGTTCCCGAGACTCCGGAAAAGGAAATTAATGCAGCAAATTCTCAGTCCTCAGGTAATAGTGAAGGCACATGTCGAAAAGATCCCGAAATTGTGCCATTTTCTCCGGACTCGAAGATGTTATGGATTCCTTGGCTGAGATACTTTGAGTCAGTTTGTGTAGAGGAACACAAGGATGATTTGTGGAAAATCCGCAACATCCAAAAGTATCTAAAAGATACCGCGCTTACCTTATATATCAACAACTGTCTTCATGTCCTCCATTGGTCAGAGTTAGTGTTATTGTTTACCGAACATTACACTACTCCTGATACACTATCATTGACAGATTTCTCCCAGATCAAATTTAAATTTGGAGGTGACTTAAATGAATATTACCACCAAAAAACTAAAGTAGGACGCACTTTAGGTTTAGATCAGCGTTTCATTTTGGACGGTCTTACTGATGGACTGCCAGTAGAGATGAAACAGTTGGTAGTGACAAATGCGCCTGCTGATGTCAATGAATGGAGAGAATTAGTATTTAAATTAGGTAAATTGCAGTTAGAGCAGAAAGATAAAACAGACAGGAAGACTGAGCCTAACCCTCAGCATCCCCCTCAATATCGACAATGGAAACCTTTTAAATCCCACATTGACCATGGACAAAATTCCTACAGACCATGGAATTATCGTGTCCCAAACCAATCACCTCAATTTCGACATTTTAACCCAAACCCACAAAGAAATACATTTAGACCGATGCAACCAATTCCCACAAGATCTATGCAGACCGATCAACAACGCCCAAACTTACATTATCAGGCCACGTTGCCACCAACGCCGTGCCGAATTTGTTTAAATGTGGGCATTTCGAATGCTTATCATTGGGTGCGAGATTGCCCTTTTCGTAAACAAACGCTGAATGTTACTGCCCTAGCACCAAATCCAAGTGTTTCAACCCATAATCTAGATCAGACTAATAATGAGTTTCCACAAAATACAGAAGAGAGCCAATGACAATTAATAATACCCGGGTATATCAAAACACATAATGGATCCAAACAAAAAATGAACAATTGTCAAACAGCTACTCATGTAAAAAGTGAAAACTCATTACCATGTTTGATAGATACAGGTAGTTCTATCAGTGTAATGCCATACCATTTAGCCCATAAATTTAATCTAAAAATATCTAAAGTTCAAAAGAGTATTTCAGTCGCACAAACTCAAGGTGTTCTAGCTTTGAAAGAAAAATGCTTTGTCAGTTTGCAATTAGGACAAATAACTCAAACCATTGAACTGTTTATAATTCATAACTCTTTACCATATGTTTTAATTGGGCTACCACATTGTGAATTGTTTAGATTAAATATTGATTGCTCTAAAATGCAAATCCATCAGAATAACAAAAAAATATCACTTATGCTTAATATTTCAAAAAAATCATCCCACCATACTTTGCATTTGTCACAACCATATATCCACCCGCTAAAAGCAGAGATCCAAAATGCAGAGATATTTGAAGAAAATTTTGAACCGGAGTTGTTTGAAACTTCTGACCATGGGCCCAAAGTTCAGTTGGCTAAAGAACAACTACCTGCTCTTCTCGCCAAATATGTCTGTATTTTTGCAAAAGATAAGTACGATGTAGGCTGTGTGAATATAGAACCCCAAAGAATCCATTTAACCTCTGACCTTCCCGTTTCACTTAGGGCTTACCGTACCTCACCCAAAGAAGAGGAAGAAATCCGAAACCAAGTCCAAAATTTGTTACAGGCAGGAATCATTAAAGAGAGTTGTTCCCCTTATTCGTCGCCTGTCACCTTAGTTTACAAGCGCGAAGAAGGGAAGAAAACTCGTTTATGTGTAGATTTCAGAAAATTAAATGCTATTACCAAGACAGACGCAGAACCCCTACCCCGAATTGATACCCTTTTGGATAAATTAGCACAAGCTAAGGTCTTTTCCACTCTCGACTTGGCCAGTGGATATTGGCATATACCTATCCACCCTCGAGACACCGAAAAATTGGCATTTGCGACCACTTTCGGTTTATTTGAATGGTTGCGATTACCTTTCGGATTAAAAAACGCACCTGGGATATTCAACCGCACACTCCGAAGAATCTTTAATAAGTACAAAATTAATTTTGCCTGTAGTTATTTTGATGATGTTATTGTATTTTCTCAAAATGAGGAAGAACATTTGATGCATTTAGAGACATTATTTAATATTTGTGTCCAAGAAAACCTCAAATTAAAGTTATCAAAGTGTAATTTTGTTAAATCAACAATTAATTTCCTTGGTTATGAAGTTTCTAATGGATGTATTACCCCTGACAATCCAAATGTAGAGGTTATTAAGAAATTAAAACCACCAACCAATGTAAAAGAGTTGCAACGCTTTTTGGGATCTATTAATGTCTATAATAAATTTATCCCTAAGTATGCCGAAATTAGATATCCTCTCAACCAATTATTAAAGAAAAATGTCCCCTATGTATGGGACCAAAATTGTCAATATTCTTTTGAGAAACTAAAACAGGCTTTGATTGAAAAACCTATCTTAAGATTGTTTGATCCCAAGGTGCCTTGTGAACTGTTTGTAGATGCCTCAAGTCTTGGAGTAGGGTGTGTTGTGAAACATGTAGATGAAAAAGGAAAATTACACCCAATAGCATATCACTCTAGAAATCTTCGAGATTATGAAAAAAATTATGCAATAACGGAATTAGAATGTTTGGCAATTGTGGATGCCTTGGATAAATTTTATCATTATTTACATGGTCAAAAATTTGTCATTCATACGGACCATGCGGCACTTACCTGGCTCAAAAATGTTAAAAATTTAAGAGGACGTCTTTTCCGCTGGTCTCTCAAACTTAGTATGTTTGACTATGAAATCAAATACCAAAAGGGCTCCACTAATGTTGAAGCTGATATGCTATCAAGACAACCTGTTTCAGAAAATGTACACCATGTTATACATCTCCTTGACTTGAATGAAGTAAGAGACAGCCAGAAAAAGGAAAATGTAACAGCAGATGGTAAAAAATACACTGAAGTAAATGATGTTGTTGTAATTAAAAAGAAAAGTTTGTATAAGATTGTTGTCCCCATGTGTTTACGGTTACCCCTCTTAGAAAGAACCCACACACAATTTGGCCACCCTGGTATTTATAAAATGATAAATTTAATTTCCCCACAGTATTATTGGCCTAATATCAATCAGGACATTGAAAATTTTGTAAAACATTGTCATACATGTCAAATAAACAAAAAATGTAAACAAAAAAGATTTGGCATGTTACAATTGATGCCCCCAACAGATATACCTTTTGAATGCTTGGCATTGGACTCTGTTGGCGGATTTAATTACTACAATTCTACGAAAAAATATTTGCATTTAGTGGTTGACCATGCAACTCGCTATGTGTGGGGCTTTCCTTCAAAAAGTGTAACTACTGAAACTTATACAAACATTTTGAAACAATTATTTCAACTACAAGTACCAGAAAAATTGTTAACTGACAGAAATGGAGCATTTACCGCTTCCAGATTTAAGAGATTTCTTCGTACTTACAATGTTAAACACAGATTGACAAGTAGTCACCACCCCGAAACGAATGGAAAAATTGAACGCCTAAATCAGACTATTGTAACCAGATTAAAGTGTAAAGTTAATTCTTCTTCTAAGAAAGTACCCTGGACTAAACTGTTAGATGAAGTCTTAGTTGAATATAACAATACTCCTCATTCTGTAACTCAATTTACCCCTAGTTATTTATTGTTAGGAAAATTGCCATATGATCCTCCTTTGCCAAATAATAGTTATTATCCTCCAGTTGATGAAGCTAGAAAATTGGCTAAAGAAAGAACAATTGCTTACCATAAGAAAAATAAAGTCCGCTATGATGCTCGTTTCCTTCCTGTAAAGTTTAAAGTTGGTGACCTTGTAATGTATGAAGAATTTCATTATCCTAATACCCGTAAATTAACTTCCCCATATTCTGGACCATACACCATTCTGAAACAACTTTCTGAAGTCACTTTTGAAATTGATAAACCCAGCCCACATTTTAAGAGAAATTCTGAAATTGTCCATTCATCCAAGTTAAGATATTACCATTCTCCTCAAAATCTCAAACTCAACCATGAATAAAACCCCATCTATCTCTTTCATCTTTCAATTTTTTATTTTTGCTATTCTATCGTCCCTCTATCATTAGTATTTGGAAGAGGACCCAGCTGGATGTTTAACCCTCAACCCCCAGCGGTAAAGGATGAAAGTTACAGTTTAAAAGCACTGTTAATTTTTTTTAATGTTATTAGTATATGATGAAATGTGTTACGTCAATAAGGGTCCTCCGCTCCTTGACCACCCGTCTTTAGCCGGACTGTTTTCCCAGATTCTCTTTCCAGGTTGAACGGAGAATCTGGCAAAACTGCTTCGCTTGCCCTTTGTAGGTGAATGTCAGTTTCCCACTTTCCTTTTCTATAGTGCAAGTGGCACGTTTTTTTTTTGGGATGACCTTTCACCACAAAGTATTGAAACCCATCTCCCACTAACACTGGGCATGGTGAAAATTATAGCAAGTTTATATTTTTTCTTAGTAGCTATAGTTTTCAGAGGTCTGACATTTTTGTATTTTGGAGTTAGCCTCGAATTAAGCCTAAAACTGGATACTGTACATAGTTAGAAAAGATGCAACCTAAGAATTAAGTAGGAAAAAAAAAAGTTTTTATAGTATTATAATTAGTATTATGTTATATAGTGTTTTCTTATATAGTGATTATATTATATAGTGTTAAAATTGTGTTGTGTTGTAATTACTTTTGGTGATATTTCAGTGTCAACATACAGTATTTTCAGAAAAAAAAAAAAAAATGTGCATTTATTATACAATTGTATTTTGCTGATAATATTGAATATCATATTTTTTGAGTATTTTGCTATTTTTACCCATGTTTAATGTCAATAACTTGTGTGTGTTTTAGTATTTTATTTTTGAATATTTTATTATATTATATAGTATTTCAATTTTGCATAAAGAATGTTTCCAAAGGACTTTCCTTCATAAAAACTTTCAACCAAAGGAAACATCACAGACATTTAAAAACTGTTTAGTGGAAAAAAAAAAAGTTTATTTTTTAAATGTTATGTTTTTTAGTCAATATGTGTTTCATTATTTTAAGTGTTTATATTTTGATTTTGGTTAATGTTTCTTTTTGTTGTCCTTCTCGAGAATGTCCCTTAAATGCTGCAGCATTTCCATAGCATTATCTGTCACATTATCAGTACCATTATTCATAGCATTATCCGTCACGTTATCAGTAACATTATCCGTAGTATTAGCATTAGTGTTCATGTTATTCAATGCCAAAATATTGAAAAATCTTTTGTTGTAATATAGTGTTTTTTATGTAAAGAATAATGTTTTCATATAACCTTTTTCATGTAACCTGTAAATAATGTAGAAACTAGGTCCAGCTGGCTTGACGTTGTAAAACTGAAAACCACTTAGTAATAAGGATGAAACCCAGGTAAAATATTTAGGGGAGCTGAGACCCACAGACCTTGCAAGCAAGATCTGTGGCTCTTGTTTTAGTGGGGGGGGGGGGATATGAAAGGATAAAACCTAAAGCCTTTTTAAAATTTAAACTTAAAATTAAAATTCAAAAACTTAAAGGTCCGAATTAATATTTTTAACTTTAATCTAAAATTTAAATGCCCCTTCTTTTAACCTTAATTCTAATACTTAAAGCTAGTTTGCCCCTGTTAATGTTCTTTCCCAACCTAACATTTATTACTCTCAGAGATGATTTTTGGATGTTCTTTAAGATTAAAAAAGCTGACGTAAACGCAATTCTTAATTTGTAGGATCAGCAATGAAACCCTGGAAAACCGCACCTAACAACGTCATAGGCCCAGATATTTCTTAACCAATTAAAATTAGAGTAACACCCATTAGGTAGTATCGCGACCTGGTAGAAATAATGCGAATTAACGGCCTTTAAATAGCGGGAGCGCCTAAAACAAGCGGCTTTTTTGACCTAACACTTGCCTAATAAAATGCTGCCCGAAGAAACGAAGTTTTGAAGGGAAAGCGTCAAGTCACAGGGACCTGGTTTCTCCCAAAGATCTGCCAAAAAGGATTAATAAACCAGGCCCCAAGTGAAAATGTTGTGTCGTTATTTGTCTCTCAATCACACCTCATGATTCAACAAAAATAACGGCTTATCGATGGTAAAACACCAAAATCTTTCCCGGCCATTCGGACGATTGACTCGGCGCGATCTCCAAAGTCTCTCCCCGGCACCTACAACGCTTGACGCTACGGACATATGAGCTGTAGCGCCCGACCTCTCGAATCTCTCCACGACTACGATATGAACTCTCTCCACGACTACATCCCTCTCCTCGAATGATGACGGAACTCCCACGAACGTAAGCCAAGACTCGGGTTCCTTACATATATATATATATATATTACAAATTTTAAATTTTTCGTCAAGATTAACCTTGATACTATATTAATTTCCTTATAACCATATTCTGAACTTAGTTCAACTTATTAAATTAAAATCATGTTTCTAGATATAATCTATTAATCTTTATGGTTTTATGGAAACGATATAAATTCTTAATTCGTCCTAAAAACATTTATTCCAATATGCGTAAATTTAAAACGATGGCTCTAAATTAAAATATTCTTAATTAAACTTTATTTCTTAACATTCCAAATAAAACTCATTTTTTCTATGCTTTTATCAACCCTTTTTAAGAAAGTCTTATTAAATTTATTCCAAAACCATACCTTTCAAAAAATATCATTATTTTTATTTATTTATTTATTTTTCCTCCTTCAACATTTGATATTTGTGCATAACAATAAATTCTTTTTTTTTCTTTTTTTCTTAAAATTAATCGTCTGTAAAAAAGATCGTCTGCCTAATATATTCGAAATTTTGAGTCGATTATAAACTAGTTAAATAATATTTTTTAAAAAGTAAAATTATCATCTGTGGAATAAAAATCTCGACGCTGGCTATGAATTATGTTTACATGGAAAAAAGATGGTTAGAGAGTAGAGAATTTTCTAGAACTTTGTTTTTAGATTTAAGAAGGAAGCCTGGAGGTGGTGAGATAGATTCTTGGTTTTTTTTTCTTCGATGAGTATGGCTTGCTGAAGTAATGATGGAATATTCTTTTTGATGTTTCGGTTAAAGACGGCTTGCAAACTGAGCCTTTCCTTCTGTCATGACTACGTTTAATAAATTAACTTGCAGCAGCCAATATGTAATTTAATGAATCTTCTACATTTATTTATTTTGTTTTTTCCCTCGCTTGCCACGACTGTGTGTTTTTTAAAAAGGGGAACCAGTGAAGATTTCGTGATTTTCTCCCTTAAATCGTCACAACCAATTTAAAAGTCGCACAGGATAGCTAATGCTTGTGCTAATGCCTTTTTCGGATTTTGAAAGGAATCTACTATAGAGCGAAGTGATGGATCGCCGAAAAATTTTCCCGCCATTGTTGAGAGTATTACAAGCAAGAATTGCCATTGTCTTTTGATTCCTCGAGTGAATATAACAGAGGAGATTTTAATATTAAATAGCTTTCTGTGCGAGTGGTTTGAAAGATTTCGTCTAAATATCTCGTGAATTCCTGAGGCCTGATATTCCACCTTTTTGCTGTTTATGTGTAACTGATGACTCAAGATAATCATGGTCATAATGACAAATTTTTGAAAATTAATGATTTCAAAGTGGTGAGTATGCGAAAGGTATTCGATAAGGAATTTAATGAAGATTGGATTTTATTGAAGATTTTCCTTGAACTGTAAGTTATTTTATTTAATGTTTTGATTATTATTTCTATTCTTTTTATGATTGATGAAAAGTATTTTTTATTTATTTATTTATTATTTTATTGATGAGAGTAATTTGAAGTTAATTTATTAATTTACTAATTTAATTATTTATTTATTATTGTATGTTATGGGTTTGATATAGTAATTTAAAAAAATTATATAATTGATAGAAATTATTAACTTTGAAATTTATTGAGAATGATTTTACGACCAGGATTTAATAAAGTAAATAGAAGTACTTCATTTATTCAATGAGTAAGAATAAAAAAATTATGGATGATCCTAAATTCGTACCCTTTAACCCGAGTTCAGGAATGAACATTTTATGTTGGTTGACTTATTTTGATACAACATGAGAAAAGGAGCAGAAAAATCTAGAATGGAAATTTAATTTTATTGCGCAATATTTGAAAGGGGAAGTGTAAAAAATTTATATCAATGACTGTTTCAATTGTACGGATTATGAACAAATTAAGAAAATTTTGATAGAAAGATTCATTGCATTAGACATCCGGAGTTTTTCTGATTTTTCAAATCTGAAATTAGATAATTTAAACAATTAAGAAACTTATTTTCGTAAAAAAGTGGAAATTGGTAGGAAATTACATCTTAGTGAAAATATACTATTACAAATTTTAACTGATGGTTTAAAACCAGAATTTAAAAACAGTATTATTATAAATCCTCCTAGTAGTACCAGCGAATGGTACCGGGTTGTCAAACAATTCGTGGAAGTTTCCACCCCACTAGTTTCAAACCAAGTAATAAATCAACCATCAGCTAGACAAAATTTTCAACCTTTTCAACCAACTTGGCCCTGGATTCAGCCAGTTATGCCCAATAATATACCTAAGAATTGGATTCCACAAAGGCAATCTCAGTTTCAAAGGCCTAGAATTTGTCAAAATAATTATATTCAGAATTCATATCCTTAAAGACCTTGCAGGATATGCACAAATAGGGTATGGGTAATGCTTTTCATTGGGAAAGGGAATGTATTTTTAGGAACGAGTCGCCATCATCTGATACTCTTCCAAGTAGCTCACAAAATAATTCTCATAATATTTGACAATTAATTGTGTATGGATATAGAAATAATTATAATTTACCATGTGTTGTAGATAGTGGCTCAACTATTGCAATATTGCCACTTAAATTTGTTAAAAAACTTAATGCTAAAATTGAGGCTATACCATCAGTTACCATTGGTCAGGCAAAAGGATTTTTACATATAAATAAAAAATGTAGTGTTTTTCTAAAAGTGGGTAAAATTAAAAAATATGTTAACTTTTTAGTATGCAATACAAATTTGGATTATGCTATTTTAAGGTTAAAAGAATGTTCTAAATTTAAATAAACCATAGAATGTAAAGATTGTATTGTAAGGCAGGGAAGGAAAATTATAAATAACAGTATATCCATACATAATGAGAGATCCTTTCATTTCAATACAGTAAATATGAACCAATTACAACAAAACGGGGATCATTCTAATGAGTTTGTAACATCAGAATATGAAAAAAATATGAAATTAAATATTGGTAGTAATGTAGCAATAAATGATTATGATAATGAAACACTGAATGCAAGTAATCATGATATAGAGTTACAATCTGCTTGTGGAAATATTATGAAAAATGAGGTTTGTTTTGGATATAATCACGAAATTAATGTGCAACCTGATTACAGAAGTTTTATGACTCCTCAAAATTTTCGCGATAATTCTGATTCAGATTTAACTGGGGAAATAAATTTAATTCATGATGAAAATTTAAGGGAATTAGTTCAAATTTATAGTGCTATTTTTGCAAAGCATAAATATGATGTGGGTAAGATATTTAACCACAACGCGTTTTACTAAAATCTGACCTACCTATATCTTTGAGGCCCTACCGAACATCTCCTCTAGAAGAAAAAGAAATAAAAAATCAAATTCAATCTTTGTTAGCAGCTGGACTTATAAAGGAAAGTAATAGCCCATATTCTGCCCCTGTCACATTAGCTATGAAAAAAGAGGAAGGTAAAAAACTCGATTATGTATAGATTATAGAAAGTTAAACGCAATAATTAAAAACGATGCAGAACCCTTGCCCAGTATCGATGGAATTTTAGAAAAATTGAGTAGTGCTCAGTATGTTTCCACTTTGGATTTAGCCTCTGGCTACTGGAACATATCAATACATCCTTCCGATACCGAAAAATTAGCTTTTACAACCAATTTTGGACTTTTTGAATGGCTGGTGCTCCCTTTTGGCATAAAAATTGGACCCCCCCATATTCAATAGAACCATTAGAAGGATTCTTTATAAATATAAAATCGACTTTGCGTGTCACTATTTCGATGATATTATAATTTTCTCTTCCTCTTTAGAAGAACATTTAAATAATTTAGCTCAAATTTTTGAAATCTGTAAACTAGAAAACATTAAACTTAAACTTTCTAAATGTAAATTAGGCCAAAATAAAATCAATTTCTTGGGCTATGAAATCACTAATGGAACTATAACACCAGCAAATGCCAATATTGAAAACATTAGAAAATTAAAACCTCCTTCCAATGTGAAAGAGTTACAAGGATTTCTAGGTTCCATTAATGTTTACCAGAAATTCATAAATAAATATGCTGAAATTAGATATCCTCTAAATAGATTACTTAAAAAGACACAATATGGGAGTGGAACTCAGAGTACCAGGACTCTTTCGAAAAATTAAAAAATTCTTTAGTTGCAAAACCCAGCCTCAAAATGTATTATCCTAAATTACCCTTACATATGTTTGTAGATGCCTCTCAGATAGCAGTAGGCACAGTTCTAAAACAACCTGATAAAGATAATTTCTTACGTCCCACTGCTTATCATTCTAGAATTTTCAAGAGTTATGAACAAAATTATTTCATAACTGAATTAAAATGTTTAGCTATTATAGATACTCTTGACAAATTCTATCATTACTTTCATGGTGTCAAGTTTACAAATCATACGGACCACGCATCTCTAGTATGGTTAAAGAGTGTTAAAAACTTACACAGTAAAAAATGAAGACCCAAATTGGGTTGAAAGATTTCTGGGTACAGAATTGTTCCAATTTGGAAAGTTCAGTTTGTTGCACAAAATCGTTTTAAATAAGTCTGATTTTTAATGACATTAAAACAATTAAAATATCTTAGATAGTATATACATTATACCTCAGAAATGTTGATTAATTTAATGTTAATAAAGATCTGCTCTGTTTTGAACCATTTCGGGTTATCTATTTTGGGAACAATACTCTACCATTTTGGAATCCTTACTGTACTATTTCAGGAAAATTACTATACCCAGGAATCTTTCAACCCAATTTGGGTCTTCATTTTTTACTCTGTAGGAGGTAGGCCTTTTAGATGGTCACTTAAACCTAGTATGTTTGATTATGAGATAAAATATGAAAGGGGTTCAACAAATGTCGAAGCAGAAATGTTGTCACGTAATCCTTTTTGTCATTTTAATCAACATATTATTTTATTGCTAGATAGGAAAGAAATCATATAGATGCAAGACAATGTCTGTGACAAGAAATATAAAAAAGAGAATGGAATTATCATAGTTCAGAAAAAGGGATTCAAAAAAATTGTTGTACCAATGTTAAGAAAAAAATTACTCCATAATGCTCATTATAATTTTGGACATTTGTGGATTCAAAAAATGCTTAATTTAATATCTCCCAACTATTATTGGCCTAATATGACAATAGACATTACACAATTTGTTAAACATTGCGACACCTGTCAGAAAAATAAAAAACCAAAACAGAAAAGATTTGGCTTATTACAAGCTATGCCAGCCACAGATCAACCTTTTGAATGTCTTTCTATTGATACTGCGGGTAGATTTAACTATTACAACTCAACAAAAAATTCTTACACATAATACTAGATCTTTCAGCTAGGTTTGTTTGGGTTTTTCCCTCCAAAAATGTTACCACTGAAACATACACTAACTGTTTAAAACAAATTTTCAACATCAAATCACCTCAAAAAATACTTAGTGACAGGCATAAATCTTTCAGGTCTCCAAGATTTACGAAATTCCTTAGAAATCATCATGTTCAGCAGCGTTTTACATCCGCACATCATCCTCAGACCAATGGGAAGGTAAAGCGCGTTAATCAGACTATAGTTACCAGGCTTAAATGTAAAGTTAATTCCACTTCTTCTAAAATACCTTGGATTAGATTATTAAACCAAGTCATCGAAGAATACAACAATACGCCCCATTCCATCACTAAATTCCCACCTGCCTATTTATTTTATGGTCATTTGCCTTATGAATCTCATTTAAAACGGAACTATTATCCACCAGTAGACAAAGCCCTCAAAATTGCGAAAGCGCGAACTCGTGAATTTCACTTTAAAAGTAAAAGACTCTATGATCAAAATTTTGTCGAACCTTCACTAAAGATACAAGACTCTGCAGTTTATGAAGAATTTAAATACCCTAACACTCGAAAATTAGAACCTATTTTCTCTGGACCATACAAAATTATAAATAAACTTTCTTATGTAACTTATGAAATAAATAAATTTAATTATGAGACAGGACAGAATTCAATTATTGTGCATGTTTCTAAATTAAGACCCTATTTTTCACCTGAAGATTTTAAACTGTTTCATGAGCAACCCAAAAAACACACAAAACCTCAGATACAATCACAATCACTAGATCAAATTAAAGTTTCAATTTTAATTTAATTTTAATTCTTATTCTTTAAATATTTTATCACCATAATTTTCAACATTAGCAGGTATGTTGTTGGTGGCCATCAGGAATATTACTTGTTTTTGGGAGTTTTGGGGGTTAAATTGGGCTCTTTATGCAGGAATAAGGTGTACACTTTGATTGTAACAGCTTTCAGGTTGATGTTGATAAATTAATTTTAAGTGTATTTAATTCTAACTATATTTACTCATTTATTTTACATTAGTATTATGCTATTTATTCAACAGATATTTATGTGATAAAAGTTATAAAATGTTATGATTTTACTCAAACCTATAACTTAATATGTGATTTTCAGTGATTGTGAAAACTACAGATATTAAAAGTTTTTCAAAAAGCAAATTATCTTTATTTCCATTCCCCAATTAAGAATGACACCTTTTATTCCTATTTGTTTCATTATTAAAGTTTATAAACCATGTATAAATAAAACATTACTCTACATTTGGCATTTGAAAACTTATAACCAAATTTGACAATTTTGTTAAAGAGTATCAGAGAGAAATTATTGTAAGGAAATACTGGTTGAGAGTCCATTTTCTAAAAAGTTAGATTTAATTTTATTTGGATTTTGGAATTATTATTATTTTTTTTTATGTATACTTTCGGCTTGTAAAAAATACTTTCTTATACTATTAGAAGATAAGAAAATTATTTAATTGCTATGCAATTATTTTTATCCTCACCCAATATTTTCCCTATCAATAATAAACAAACTGTAATATTTTCTTTTGATTATAGTTTTGTTTTATTATTATTATCATTATGACTTCTATAATGAAATATGAGATAAATTACACTCTAATTGAGAATATTACGATAATTAGAATTATTATTGTTGCTATAAATTTTGAGTTTTTTTTATACTGCTTATTATTACTGTTATTATTATTATTATTATTATTTGAATTTTTCTATATTATTTATTATTAATGTTAAAGAGTGATACTATTTATTATTGCAAATTGGGCACATCATTTATTAAAAGATGCTGGATCCAACCAAAGATTAAAACTAGATTTACAAAAATTATACAATTTACTAGTGATACTACATTGAAGAATTGCATTTTTAAAACTATTTAGAGACTTTTGATTTGAAGGACTGTATGTAGTCAACTAAGTTTGAGAAGAACGTTAATTGTAGCCTTTAAAGACTTTATTTACTACAAGGACTGTATCTAATAAATTTAATTTTTGAACTGAAATAACTACTGATTAAGTCATTGAAATTCTATAAACTCCCATGGAAGAGATTTGTTATTGTTTTTATTATATTTTTAATATTTCTTGCTTATTAATATTCATAACTTATTTACTGTTATTGAATAATTATCTCCTATGAACTTACAAATGGTAAGTGATGTTGTAATTATATTGTATTTCTTTCACGGAAATGATCCTACCTAATTTTAATTCTATTTAATTTGCTCTGAACTATTTTTTTAATAGCTATTTTTTTATAATTCGTTAATTTTGTTTTTGTTCCATCTCTTGGCTTACTGGGTTTGACAGTTTTATTCCAAAATTTAACTTTTCTAAGTTATTAGATTTCTGTTGTCTGAACTTGTAGTTTTATTTAACTATCAATTTCATACAAAGTTTTGGGGGAGGGGGGGGGGTAATATTACAAATTTTAAATTTTTTCGCCAAGATTAATCTTTATACTATATTAATTTCTTTATAACCATATTCTGAACTTAGTTCAACTTATTAAATTAAAATCTTGTTTCTAGATCTAATCTATTAATCTTTATGGAAACAATATAAATTTTTAATTCGCCCTAAAAAACATTTATTCCAATATGCGTAAATTTAAAAAGATGGCTCTAAATTAAAAATATTCTTAATTAAACTTTATTTCTTAATATTCCAAATAAAACTCATTTTTTCTATGTTTTCATCAACCCTTTTTAAGAAAGTCTTATTGAATTTATTCCAAAACCATACTTTTCAAAAAATATCATTATTTTTATTTGTTTATTTATTTTCCCTCCTTCAACATTTGATATTTGTGCATTACAATAAATTCATTTCTCTTCTTTTTCTCTTAAAATTAATCGTCTGTAAAAAAATTGTCGGCCTAATATATTCGAAATTTTGAGTCGATTATAAGTTAGTTAAATAATATTTTTTTAAAAATAAAATTATCGTCTCTGGAATAAAAATCTCGACACTGGCCATGAATTATGTTTACATGGAAAAATGATGGTTAGAGAGTAGAGAATTTTCTAGAACTTTGTTTTTAGATTTAAGAGGGAAGCCTGGAGGTGGTGAGATAGATTCTTGGGTTTTTCTTCGATGAATAGGGCTTGCTGAAGTAATGATGGAATATTCTTCTTGATGTTTCGGTTAAAGACGGCTTGCAAAGGGAGCCTTTCCCTTTCTACAGTTTAATAAATTAACTTGCAGCCGCCAATGTGTAATTTAATGAATCTTCTACATTTATTTTATTTTTTCTCTCGCTTGCCACGACTGTGTGTTTTTAAAAAAGGGGAACCAGTGAAGATTTCTCGAGTTTCTTCCTTAAATCGTCACATATATATATAATATTAATGTTCATGTAATCATCAATATTAGCGTGAAAATATATGAAATATGATAGTAATTAAAATTAACAAGTATCAACTATAAGCATGCGGATTTTATATGTTGCCTAGACACAATACATGCATATTATTTCAAATCAAGTAATTTTTTCAGTATCAGCAAGCAACGCATCTCCAAGTAAGTTTGGGTAATGTTTGGTTTGTATATATTTTCATCAATGCTGTTTCTTCCAAAATAGGACAAATATTTCCCACTTATTTTTAGAAACTGTTATGATTTTTAACATATTAATAGGTAATGCTTTCACACTCACGACCTCGGAAATGCCTCGTTCCAGATAAATAAACATCCCGAAGAGTTGAATTTGTGAGGAATTTTGAAAAAAATATAGAAAATGTACAGTTAATATACAATAGGATATTAATAATTTAATTAATACAAAAAAAATGAACATGATTTTTAATGTTATTTAGATTTACAATTAGTGCAGTAAGAAATTTTGAAATGTAATTTACCTTACTGTTTTGTAAAGATTGAAATGATAGAAATCTGTTTTATTTTATTATTTACTTTTCCACTAATTTTACTATGGATATTTCCCAGCATATTTTTTCAGCAAGTGTGTTTTCATTTTCTTGCACCAAGTAATTAAGTAACTCCTGAGCGTGTGCTAATGCTTACCGTAAAATATAATATTTGACGAGTTACAATATTTTCTTCATCACTTTCAGAACAATTTTTGAAATTCCTTGTTTCCTCTGAACCACAAGAGACACGCCGAACAACATAAGCGTCGAATAAAAATTTTGCGATATTCCACTTTCGAATCATTGTTAACCCATTGCCTCTTCGTTCATATTTCCAGAACAATTTAACTTTCACAAATCATCGAAGTTTTTTTTCTCTAAACCAGTACTATCATCGTCTTCTATAGAAACTCCATTTTCTTCATCCTAAGAAACTGTATCCATAATTTCTAAACCGCGATGCTTTTTATTGGTTTCTGCTGTATATGTATAGAAAATTACATGATAATTTAAAACATCCAAGAATTTTTTACTTATTACTTTTTCTATCTTTACAAGAAGAAAGTATTGGATTCGTGCAAATTTTCGAACTCCGGTTTTCGACGAGTTTACACGTTTTAGGGGGTCAAAGATTCCAAAAAACAGGTTTTTATAAAATGTCTGTCTGTTAGTTTGTGAGCGTGTCTGTCTGTATGTGACATAAATTTTGTGGGCTCTTTATCTCAAGAGCTAATGCACGGAATTTCAAAAAACTTTATATTCAGTTAGATCGCGATATAAACTGGATCGTATTAGATTTTGGTGCATGCCGCCCAGCAGGTGCCTCGTCTATGCTGCTTTTTTCAGGATCCTTATCGTCCATTAGATTGGACGGATTTTCATAAATATTCATATTCCATTAATTCTCAATATTATATGGTTCTGAATACGTTTTCGTTGTAATCGACCAATAGGTGGCACTGCGCTGCGGTGCGACAGCAATAAACTCTATCTCAGAAACGAAATCACGAATTTTCACCAAACTTGCAATTCTGTTAGTTCTTGATATAAATTACTATTCTTTGGTTTTTAGTGTAAATCACTCAGCAGGGGACGCTTCTATCCAGTTTTTTTTTTACGATTTCTGAGATGATTCCATTTCACGAACTAATACATGAACTTAAATCTAATTCCGGATTCAGATAGAACTTGAAATAAGTTGTTGCAGATAAGATTTTTGTGTAAATTATCTAACCGGTGACGCTGCTACATTTAATTTTTTTGAAAGTATTATTTGTATGAGATAGAACAAAGTTTTAGGACTGCCACATCCGACTACTCTATTTATAGAATGCAAGTTTTCAACCAAATTTAACACTATTTTCAAACTTGTCAATTTACATATCTTTAAACATTATTTTAATTCTAAAACTTTATTAGACTAGTCTTTCAGAACAACCGCAATGCTTGCCCATCATGAATATACTTAATATAAAATATGGAAATGAAACATGTGTAAACTATTTATAAAATATACTGCAATTCCATACTAAAATTTAAGCGTATATTTAAATATTTTTAATCCATATAGTAATGCTCTATTACTAAATTGCGGATGCTATTTGATTATCCAGTCGACCCATTTCGACAAACTTTACAAATCGCCAAACTACTCGCAAAATTATACAAATTGACATAACTTATATTTTACATAAGGAAAAAACAAATAAATAACTCAAAGATTAATAAAAATACACATAAAACAGCGAATTAAATATAACTTGCTGAAATAAAAAACGCGTGCAACGTGTTTAATGTCAAGTGATTGCGACATTTACGATATGCTATTTTGGCATTTAATCTTATAGTTCGGCGATTATTATTTTTCCGTCGACAAGATAATCAAGTAATACCGAACTGCCTAAAATAAACATCCTTATAACTCCAAAGCGGATAATAATACAATATTGCGTCGAATTAAGTGTCTCATTTCCAATTAAAATATATGTTTGAATGAAATACAGGATCATGAAAAATCGAAGAGTGTAGAAAATTGGATTACAATTATATCGACTACTAAGCATCCGATCGACTTCATTCTTAATGCAAAATTTAAATTTTTTCTTCTCTTTTACATGGACGCCTTAAAATAAAAACGTAAATTTTTATATACTTTTCATGAGAACGAATATTTCGAGAGTCTGAAAAAAATGGTTCCGGCTAATCGAATTTACTGATATATAATAGGCTTTTCCGCAATATTCCATACTAAAAACACACTAAATTCCATGTATGCATCTCAATATGCTCGGGTGATAAAGAGTTTACAGACAGACGGACAAACAGACAAATACGCAGACCAACGGACGGCAATTATTTTTTCTAAAAATATGTTTTTCGTAATCTCTAGTGTCTGAAACGCGTAAATCCCTTAATTATTATTATTTTTAAAGCGATTGCAATATTTACCCTATACTAAGTATAATGGGTAAGTAAAAAACAATATGAATAAATATTTCTTTTTAAAACTTTTGAAAATAAACAACGTCATAAATTTACCGAAAATTCACGCAGCTGCAGTGAATTAGTAGTGTACGTTAGTTTAACTTTCAATACAAATTTTTCCTATTTATATTAAACTATTGTAATTACATTTAAAAAGATTACTCTTTTGAGCAATATCTGTAATTCTTGTTGAATAAAATTATGGACTTTGGCCAATAATTTAAATGCATCGAAAAACTCGAAATGAAAATCTAATCCTTCATGCTATAAAAATTCAGCCCGTGACAAATGTTATAGATTGGACGCGATGGAATGATTTGCATAAGAAACTTGTCTTCTTATATTATTCATATGCTTTTATGAGACATTCTCTGTTTTAACATTTAAATTCAGTTTACATCTCGCAATAATATTATTTTGATAAAGCGTTTGGAGATTTTTCTTTAACAGCTGCATAAATTTAGGTTGTCTTTCTTATTGAATGTAGTATGAATGATTGGAATTTTCTATATAAAGAATGTATTTGCATATTCAAATTCAACTTGTTTTCTGTATATCAAAGGAACTTTTTCGTTTGAATATAAATATCTTTTAATTCAAAAATAGATCTTTCAATTACATTAAAAAAAATATATATTAAAAAAGAAGCATATTTATTTATGATTAGATGCATGGAGCTATTTATCCTTCTTCCTTCTCTCTCTCTCTCTCTATGTATAATAATGTGTATACTACAAAAAATACATTTCTTCATTTAATTACAATTATTTCGCAAAACTTTCCCTTCTTAATTTGTTCTACAATCCTAGTTAATTGAATAAGTATTTATTATCATAAACAATGTACTGTTGATAACATTTACTTATCTTATTGTTGTTGCTATATCTTATTATTGTTTTAACAAAAGTGAGTTTTAGTTTATATATATTTTACAGTTAATTAGAAGAATTCGATAATTATTAACATTAACCAGTTATTATTAATAATAACCGCATCTTTTCGTAAATTTGGTAAATGTTGTATATTAATCAGTTATCTTATCTTATACTATAATGCGAGCAAAAATTGTGTGTGTGTGTGTGGGTAAATTTTATCTCAAAAACGGCTCTAACGATTTTCGCAAAAATTTGGATTTTACCATTTTCGGGCACGAGAAGACCATTGGGCTAGGTCACATGTTCGAGAAAATTCGATTATTGGGTCATTTTGGGTCATAATGGGTCAAGATCAAGCTATTTATATCTAGAGAACGGCTGGATCGATTTTAAGGAAATTTTGTAACCAATCGTTTTTTGGCACGAGAAAACTATTGGGCTGGGTCACATGTTCGAAAAATTTCGATTATTGGGTCATTATGGGTCAAGCCATTTTTATCTAAAAAACGGCTCTAACGATTTCGACCAAATTTTACATTTTATCGTTTTGGATTACCAGAAGACCATTGGGTTAGGTAACATGTTCGAGAAAATTCGGTTAGTGGGTCATTTTTGGGGTCATTGTGGGTCATGCTATTTTTATCTAGAGATTTTCTCACGCAATTTTGACTAAAAATTGCATTCTATGGTTTTCGGGCACGAGAAAAACATTGGGCTAGGTTACATGCTCGAGAAAAAATTGTAATGGGTCATATTGGGTTATTAAGAGTCTGGGTCAAGCTATTTATATTTAAAGAACCGCAGAATCAATTTCATCGAAATTTTGCCTGTAATAGTTTTTTGACACGAGAAAGCTAATGGGCTCACACGATCGAGAGATTTCGATTATAAGAGTCATTTGTGGGTCATGATGGGTCATAATGGGTCATAGTCAAGCTATAGCTAAAGAACAGGTGGATCGATTTTAACGAAATTTTGTATACAACATTTTTTTGGCACGAGAAAACTATTGGGCTAGGTCTCAGTTCGAGAAATTTCGATTACTGGGTCATTTTGGGTCATAAAAGGTCTGGGTCAAGCTATTTATATGTAAACTACGACAGTATCAAATTTAATGAAATTTTGTATGTAAGTTTTTTGACACGAGAAAATTAATGGGCTATCTCACATGTTTGAAAGATTTCGATTATAAGTGGTTATGGGTCATTATATTATGAGTCATGATGGGTCATAATGGGTCATGTCAAGCTATATCTAAAGAACACGTGGATCAGTTTTAACGAAATTTTGTATACAACATTTTTTGGCACGAGAAAATCATTGGGCTAGGTCACATGATCGAGAAATTTCGATTAATGGGTCATAAAGGGTCATAAAGGGTCTGGGTCAAGTTATTTATATTTAAAGAACGGCAGGATCGAGTTTAACGAAATTTTGAGTGTAACAATATTTATACACGAGAAAACTAATGGGCTAAGTCACATGTTCGAGAGATTTCGATTATAAGGGTCATTTGTGGGTCATGATGGGTCATGGTCAAGCTATATCTAAAGAATGGGTGAATCGATTTTAACGAAATTTTGTATACAGCATATTTTTGGCACGAGAAAATCATTGGGCTATGTCACATGTTCGAGAAATTTCGATCAATGTGTCACTTTTGGGTTATTCTAATTTTATCTAGACAATGTCTCGCGCAAATTTGACTGAATTTTATATTCTATCGTTTTCGGACACAAGAAAATCATTGGGTTAGGTCAGATGTTTCAGAAAACTCAATTAATGAGTCATTTTGGGTCATAATGGGTCAAGGTCAAACTATTTATACCTAAAAATTGGCTCAATCGATTTTATCTAAATTTTGTATTTAACGTTTTTCGGCACGCAAAAATTAATGAACTAAGTCACATTTTCGAGAGATTTCGATATAAGGGTCATTTGTGGGTCATGCTAATTTTATCTAGAAAATTGTTCTCACCATTTTCAGTATATTTTCTATTATATCGTTTTCGGGCAAAAGAAAACCATTGAGATAGGACACATGCACGTAACAATTCAGTTAGTGGGTCGTTTTAGGTCTTAATGGGTTCGGGTCATTCTAATTATATATAACAACGACTCAGTCAATTTTACCTAAATTTTGCAATGGAACGTCTTTTGTCACGAGAAGACTATTGAGCTGAGTTGCATATTAAACAAAATTATATTAGTGGGTCATATCGCTTCATTGCTGAATGCTGTCATGCTAATTTTACTTAAGAAATGGCTTAAACGATTTTGATTCATTTTATACTCTACTGTTTTTGATTACCTGAAGACCATTGAGCTAAGTCACATGTTTGATCATATGTGATTAGTGGATCATTTGGGTAATAAAGGGTCAGGATCACGAGACTATGGCAAAAGCCAATAAGTTGGCGATATTTGACAAAATACTGACGAAATTTGGCCGAAAAATCGACTATTAAGGTTACGAAACTAAAACACATATTTGGCGCCAAATGAAAGAATGTGTCCAAATTTGGTTATATCTGGCAAAAAATATTGTCTTTCAGAATGTGAAGAAATTTCTTATACATTCTTAATAGTCTTCGAAATGCATAGTTAAACTAATCAGAGTCGAGCTATAAAAGTGATTTGGATTGATGTCCTTTCTTTGTAAATTTTAAAATAAAGTAAAATTTATGAACATGTGCATACAAACATAGTTGATTGTTTTTATAAATAATACTATTATTAATAACATGTTTTACAGTAATAATACTATATCGAGTTGAACACAAAGTTAATTTTGACCGAGCTGAGCTCGGTCACCCCTGCTAGTTTTATACTATAATGCGAGTAAAAATTATGTGTGTGTGTCTGTGTAAATTTTATCTCAAAAACGGCTCTAACGATTTTCGCAAAAATATGGATTTTACCATTCTCGGGCACGAAAAGACCATTGGGCTTGGTCACATGTTCGAAAAAGTTCAATTTTTGGGTCATTTTGGGTCATAATGGGTCAGGATCAAGCTATTTATATCTAGAGAACGGCTGGATCGATTTTAAGGAAATTTTGTATCCAATCGTTTTTTGGCACGAGAAAACATTTGGGCTGGGTCACATGTTCGAAAAATTTCGATTAGTGGGTCATTTTTGGATCATTATGTGTCAAGCCATTTGTACTTAAGAAACGGCTCTAACGATTTTGACCAAATTTTATATTTTATCAATTTGGATTACAAGAAGACCATTGAGTTAGGTAACATGCTCGAGAAAATTCGGTTAGTGGGTCATTTTTGGGGGTCATTGTGAGTCATGCTATTTTTATCTAGAGATTTTCTCACGCAATTTTGACTAAAAATTGCATTGTATGGTTTTCGGGCATGAAAAAAAACATTGGGCTAGGTTACATGTTCGAGAAAAGAATTCAATGGGTCATATTGGGTCATTAAGGGTCTAGGTCAAGCTATTTTATATTTAAAGAACGGAAGAATCAATTTCATCGAAATTTCGCTTGTTACAGATTTTGACACGAGAAAGGTAATGGGCTAAGTCATACGATCGAGAGATTTCGATTATAAGAGTCATTTGTGGGTCATGATGAGTTATAATGGGTCATGGTCAAGCTATAGCTAAAGAACAGGCGGATCGATGTTAACGAAGTTTTGTATATAACATTTTTTGGCACGAGAAAACCATTGCCTAGGTCACATGTTCGAGAAATTTCGATTGGTCATTTTGGGTCATAAAGGGCCTGGGTCAAGCTATTTATATTTAAAGAACGGCAGGATTGATTTTAACGAAGTTTTGTACGTGGCAGTTTTTAGACACGAGAAAACTAATGGGCTAAGTCACATATACAAGAGATTAAATTATAAGGATAATTTGTGAGTCATGATAATTCATAATGGGTCATGGTCAAGCTATATCTAAAGAACGGGGGGATCAATTTTAAGGAAATTTTGAATACAACATTTTTTGGCTCAAGAAAACTGTTGGGCAAGGTCACATTTTCGAGAAATTTCGGTTAGTGGGTCACTTTTGGGTAATTTTTTCTAAACAATGGTTCTAACGACTTTGACCAAGTTTCGTATTCTATTGTTTTGGATTACAAGAAATTTATTGGGTAAAGTCATTTAGTTATTATTAATAACAAGATAGAAGCTGTCGAATCTCGAAGAAGAAACTATTTCATTGATTTGTAATAAGCCTATAAAATTAGTTAAAATAAAAGATGTAAGTGTATGTAATTGTAAGTGTATTACACTTTTTTACACTTTTGTAAGTGTAAATTTCAAACAAATGATATTTGAACTAAAGATTAAAAAATACTATTTCCATAAAACTCAGTTTTAGAAATTATTAAAATTAAATTTTACAATCGTAATGTAAGAAGTTAGATATAATAAAGATCTGTTATTGTGAGGAAATTCTAAATCAAGGCTCTTAAGCTTAGTATTGCAAAATAAAAAGAGCAAAATTTATTCCACAATATTCCTATTGACTCAATCATAGAATTTCCCCCCAAGAAATTTAAACCCAATATCATTTTTCACCATCTAAAAACATAAATATGCACCACTCATATCCCAAATTAGCTTTTTTTTTTTTTTTTTTTTTTTTTTTTTTGTATTTTAATTTGATTATTTTAAAATCACTTACAAGTCAAAACTTGAAGTCTCGATTGCTATGGGTTGGAAACATATACTAAACTGTTTATATTATTTTTTACGTGTACGTGAAAAATTCTGAAATATTCTGCTTGCAATAAATTTGATAGAAAATATTTTTTTCATGTTACATATGGTAGAATGACGAATTTTATAATCTCTAATTTGAATTATTGCAAAAAACATCTTTATTTGCTTGTCTAGCTCAGCGAATTCATGCATTCGAGAATCATCTGTAACATAAATCACTATTTTTTGAGCAAAAAAACCACACCATACGCTCTGTATGTCATGGCCTTTCTACACTGTCTACCAATAAGTATCTGGACACTTCCATTTTTTGACATTTTGTTAAATATTTAAAAAATATACTTGTCGGATTCTTCTAGAACTTCAGGGTTAAAAGGATTATGTTTGACCACATATTTATCAACATTTATTTGGTAAGCAGGGCAATTAGGAAGCCGACAAAAATTAAAGAATAATAGAAATATCTGTGATCACCCTGTGCATGAAAATGTACGAGAAGAGTTATCGCTGCAGAATACAAATATGTGGATACTGTACGACATGTACCCTAATTTTTGTAAGAATAGCATGTATATTCATGGAAAAAGAGCGATTTTTTTTGAAAAATTCAAAAAATTATTGTATGTTTTTTGTTTATATCATACAGGGTTTTTGACCAAATTTAACGCGAATTTCAGAAAGATTAGCAAAATGTTGTAGAAAAAATATAGCGTACTTGAAATATAGATAGATTAAATATTTTATGAAATATGAGTAGTTGTATGAAATAATTTTTATCTGCGCATGCGCGAATGATAAAAACGATTTTTTACATCATTTAATAGCAAATTCTATGGGGTAACTCATAGAAAAAATCCAATCAAATAATATAAAAATTCAAAAAGATATCAGTATCATAGTAAGCTGTTTTTACTTTGCTTTCTAAAAACAGCTGAATGATAAGGGATTCTCCACAAATTGACATTATTTATTAACTGACTTTTAAGAAAAAAAATAGTATTTAATGAATACAATATCCAATACAATATTCCGCTAAGAAGTATCTTGGCATCATTGATAGAAAAAAAGAACTTTTATTCACAAACAGGGCCAAAACTAAGAGAGGGGAAAGAAGGGCATGTGCCCCGGGTGCCAAGGCAAAAGGGTATCATTATCCTTTTATTCCGAGGCAAACGTGGATTTTGACGACCCCCCCTCTCTTTCGAGAAGTATATTTACAAAGATAATTCCTCTAATTTATTATTAACCGACGTATTTTAAAACTTAAAATATATAATACAGAACAACGTAATCTGCTTTGTTAAAAAGTAATACCTTAAAATCGTAAAACCGAAAAAAAAAAAAAAAAAAATCTGTTTTTATACAGGATTTTTATGCCATCATCATTAAACTCTTCTATGTTTTGGCATAGCCTAGATAGAAAGATTTTAACAATATCATGCTAAACATAGACATGAAAAAATATCGCCAAACAAAATCTACATTTGACACCCTTTCACCCCGGCGCCTGAAACACATGCCCTTCTTCCCCCTTTCTCTTAGTTTTGGCCTTGAATGTGAATAAAAGATCTTTCTATAACAGATGTCAAGATACTTATTAGCAGCAATATTGTATTAGATATTGTAGTCATTAAATACTAATTTTTTCCTAAAAGTCAGTTAAAATTAAATATCAATTTGTGGAGAATCCCTTATCATTCAGCTGTTTTTAGAGAGCAAAATAAAAACAGCTTACTATAATATTGATATCTTTTTGAATTTTAAGGATACTTGATTGGACTTTTTTATGAGATACTCCATAGTATTTACTATTAAATGATGTAATAGAATCGCTTTTATCGTTCGCGCATGCGCAGATAAAAATTATTTCATACAACTACTCATATTTCATAAAATATTTAATATATAATATCTATATTCCAATTGCGCAATATTTTTTCTACTACATAGTTTTTCTAATATACTTTGCTAATTTTTCTGAAATTCGCGTTAAATTTAGACAAAAACCCTGCATGATGTAAACAAAAGACACACTAGAATTTTTTGAATTTTTCAAAAAAATCGCTCTTTCTCCATGAGTATACATGCTATTTTTTAAAAAATCAGTGTACATGTCGTATAGTATCCACATACTTGTATTCTGCAGCGATAAATCTTTTCGTGCATTTTCATGTACAGGGTGATCCCAAACATTTCGATTATTCTTTAATTTTTTGTCGGCCCTCTAATTGCCCTGCTTACCAAATAAATGTTGATAAATATGAGGTCAAACATAGTATTTATACAAATTGAATCAACAATAATCAGTTAGATTGTGTTGAAAACAATAGTATAGTCTTTATAATCTTGAAGTTCTAGAAGAATCCGAGAAGTATATTTTTAAATATTTGACAAAATGTCAAAAATTGAATGTGTCCAAATACTTATTGGTAGATAGTGTATAAATACACTCTAAATTTCTTTAAGGATTTCTATTTCATGAATGTACGATTTCGATTACGTTACTTCCGAAAATGACGTATTGTCACCTGAGAAGTATTGCAAATCAGCAGAGGTCAAAATGACTCACTTCTACAAAATATATGTCAGTCTTAAAATACACGCTTTTTAAAAAAAATAAAATGACGTCATTTGCATCCGCTAAAGCATTTCTCTTTTACGATCGATTCTTAAACAACATTGATTGAAAAGTATACATATGACGTCATTATCTCAGGATAACACACAAATCTAACAATAACAACAACAACAAATTGTTATTTAAGAAGCAAATTGGATGTATAATGATTGGCATTCCTTCATTTGTTTATTTTTAATATTTCCCCTCATTGATATCTCTTGAAATTTCGGAAAAAGATTTTACACACGGATTAATAAATTTGCATTCTTTCAGCTGTTTGATACGAATTAAGTAAATGCGGAGAAAATAATTCACACAACAATTTTTTAAAATACATTTTTGTAAAGAGAAAGTGTTCTATCGAATGTAAAATATGTTTGTAATAAACTAAAAATTATTTAATTGACTAACGAAAACGAAAAGAAACCAAAATTCACCGGTTTTTATAACAGACGATATTTTTGAAATAGCACGCATTTTAGTTTCAAATTTTTTTTCCTTTTTATAAGTAAATGTCAACAAAAAGATACAGTAATCTGATTTTTTTCCTTTACTTGTAATGGAAATGAAGTGCTTTTGTTTTCACGATTAACCCTTTGAGGGGCAAAGCACTTGTTTTCTTAAAATGCTGAAATGATTGAATGACACCAGAATTTAAAAACAAATTTCTTCTAAAATAAATAACAGCTTATCTTCCCGTACTTAATAGAATTACAATTTTCATTTCAAAATTCTGGTGTTAAAGTGGCATTTCGCAATTAAAATTAAGTGGTATATATTATATACCAGCGCCCTTCAAGGGGTTAAAAAAGCGGTATTATAAACTACAAAAATATTAATGTCGAAAAAAAGGGATACATTTTTTAATTAAATTGTGTTTAAAGGCATTTTTTTCCCCATACGATGGTGCAAAAATTGAAAATGTGGGACGTTTAGAAGTTTAAAAATTTGTAGTAGCAAAAACTGCAAAACCGAAATGTCATTTCAAATTTCAGAGTGTCGCCATTCGCAAAATGACGTATGTGTTACACAAAGATACATTTGGCCTTTATAATATAGATAACTGATTGATCAAATTGACCGTAACATATATATTATGGTCTCTTCTTTAAGTAGGAAGAATTCTACTGAGCCTCTTGAGGACACTACCTACAAGTTTAATATATTTTGTTGATGTATGTATTATTGTAACATTATTAATAAAACAATTGCAATACATTTCATGTGACCACGTGAGTCTGAAATCTCGACTTAAGCAAATTGTAGAAAATCGATTTTCTTATATCAGTCAGTTATATTGATGAACCTGCATCGAACAAACACTACAATCTGAAAAAAATGAAAATCGTGCATTTCTGGTATCGTGAAATATTGTTTTCCATTTAAAACCAATTCGTGCAGGTATTTTGCGATTGTCCAAAATTAAATTTCTGGATAAGGCGAGATTCAAAACGCACGACCTCAAAAGTATGATGCAAATTGGAAAAAAAAAACTGAATGCTATAGATTTTTCCTTAATATTTTATTTCACATACTATTATCAATGTTACTATTACTAGCCCAACATATTACACAGTGTGTTTTACATTTAGAAAACATTTTACAAATTTTTTCATAAATTTTTTTTTCTCAGATCTCTTGGAGCAGAGATTTCTGTTTTATGCAGCATCGATCAGTATTCACAGGCTTATTCTGTTGAAAAAAAAAATTAGTAAATATGAAAAGATAATAGTTGCAAAATAATGATCACACTTTTTGAAAATAAAATTAAATACCATTCCAAATTTTATACATCTAGACTCTTCAGTAGACAAAAATCACATTTTTAAAGCGTTCTATCTCCTACACCCCCTTTGGGGTAATGTCGTAGACTTAAAGTGTAGCCTATGTTGTGTCAGAGACTGACATCATCATTTTGATACTATTACTTTTGAAATCGGTTCGATAGTTCCAGAGATTACTTCGAACAAAGAAACAAAGAAACAAATTTTACTTCTTTTGGGTTGAGGTCCTATCTTTTTAAAGCATGGAATTCACGAGTATCGTATGACAAAGTTGTATAAATGCAAGTGCTAAATTGAAATAAAATCTATTAATAATTTTTTATCTTGTTTTATTTAGCTTGGTTTCTTTGCAGAGATGGAATATAATAATCGAATTTTTACCCACTTACTGATATGCTACAAAAATAAAATATGCTCACATGTGGGTTTGCGATGATGAGACAACATTTAAATTCTTTTTAGAATATAATTGTACATTAATAAATAATTTTTAAGTCATCCGTCCGTTAGTTGTCCACAGGGAAAAACTGCCAAATTATGTTTCTGATTATAGTTTTTTTGCAAATTAGAAAATAAACAGAGTTATATATACACCAAATCATTTTTACCAAAATAGGCCATCTTGTTTTGAAACGACACCGATGAAATATTTTAATAATATTTCAATTTTTAATTATCTAAAAGGCGAACAACCAGCAGAATGAAAAAGTATCCAAACCCAGGTTATCGGTATAGCGCACCGACGTTCTACCTACAAAACCATTTGGAACAATAGCCAAACGTGCACAATACCCAAACTGTTACATGTTGTCAAGGCTACAACCGTAACACAAGGTGGAATATTCTTCGTGAGCCACCGAGTCTGGGGCAAACATGAAACTACATAAAATCCACCATCGATGAAATTGAATAGATCTATATGATTATTGGAAATATTTTCTGTAGAAAATTTCTCACGTTCAATAATATTTGTAAAATTCTTGGATTTTTATTTTTATTTTTTTATAGAAAATGTTTTACTTCTTGCAATCAGTAGTATTTGAAATTTTAATTGCTTATAAGTGACACAGCCAAGAGAGGAGAAAGTAGCGAAACGAGCTTGTAGAACGTCGGTGCGACATACCGATGACCCGGGATCGAGTCTCGGCTTGCACACCTTTTCACTCTGTTAACTGTACATCTTTTAAAAAGTTTAATTTTGAAATATTATTGAATGCAAGATGTGAGAAATTTTCTACAAATAAATAAATAAATAAATAATATGTATAATAAAAGTGTGACTCATGTGATTGTCATCAACAGTTTTAAGTTGACCATTTCGCTTTTATACGCCAGGCGACCATTTTGGTATTTTAATGTTGGCCAGACGCAAGTGATAAATCGCCAAATATGGTTCTATATCCATCAATTCATCTGTATTATAATATGGATACTATACTTATAATTTTTTGTAATTCTAGAGGCTCTATTTTATATTAGTCAGTTCACTGTTAAAGAAACACTGTCAAAACGACGAATTGATTCGTCGCTTTTCATATGTAAGGTATCATACAGCAGATAATGCTGTATAGTACAGCTCACAAGGAAGGTCTCCATACGGGCATACCCTCAAAAATCTGAAAAAATTACAGAATGTTCTTCTCGTGTGGATATAGACGTTATAAAAAAATTTCGGCGGAACCTCCATTCAGTATCCGTAAAAAAATAATAAAAATTTCGTTATTTGGCGATTTATCGCCGGTTGGCGAAGGAATGTAATTTCAAAAAATACTTTGCGTCAAATATACTTCAAGAAAAAAAAAAGTTTCATGTTGAACTTGTTTTGATAAATTTAATTTAAATAACTTTAGTTTTATAAGTTTTAATTTGTTTTAAGAATCTTGTATTTTAAAAGAATAGCCGAAAAAAGTCAGCGTGCTTTTAAATTGGTCGCTACGCATCGATACTTGCGCCAATATATGAGAGTCTCCTCCTATTGGTTAATCGGAGGAGAGTGTAGTCACTGTCTGTAAAAGCATTTGCAAAGCGCGTTTGTAAATATGGGTATGGGATAAGATAAGACTGCATTTCGCTGACACTGTTTAATGCAATGCTATAAAAATTAATTTTTTTTCTTTAGTCATCTTATAATGATCGAAATACATTGGCTTTTTCACTTTACGTAAGTTATTTTATTTCCATCTGTATTCTTTTTTTGCAATGTTATTGCCGGCAATCTTAGGCTTAATTGTAGAGATGTTTCATATGAAATTGAAACATTCATATGTTTCAATGATTAAAGTGTTTATTTACGTTCTTGGCCGATAAATCGTTTTCTATATTGTAATTTTCAAATTTATACTAAGTATGTATAAAAAAAAGGGCTGGGAATCACATTGTTTTTTGTTTTGTGTTTCGATGGTGCGATTTTCGACGGATATTTTGACTTCATGGATGTAAACAGATTCGCAAATCACTATTTATTTTTTGCTTCAGTTTCTTATTATACTCATGTCAAAAAACGGTGATTTTCCACCCCTTATAATTTCATTTTAGAGCAAATTCATAACGTTTAGGAAGTATTCACATTACATTGTTTTCACCGAAGAATGGAGAATTGCATATGAAATGAAAATATGCCCAGTTATAAACAGAAACAGCTTTGTAAATCATTAATATTTATTTGATGTTTCACTTTCTTTGTGTTGACTCGAAGTTCCCTTTTTGAAAAAGTACTTTTTTAAAAAAAGTGTTCCCGTGACAAAATTTGCTGAGTTTTTTGGGGGAGAAGGAGGAGGGAATATTTTGATGAAATTTGCTATTTTTTTTCAATCGCTTGATCTTGATCTCTCAACAATGTTTTTTCAAAAATATGAAGATCAATATAATCAACAAAGAGAAATAAAATTATCAGAAGAGATCCCTCTTTTTGCAAAGCTTTCAATTATCATAAAGCAGTCTTTATATACCATTGCTTGCTGTTTGTTGTTTGCTGTGCAGAATACTAATGGAAATAAAATAACTTACGTAAAGTGAAAAAACCAGTGTATTTCGACCATTTTAAGATAAGTAAAGAAAAAAAAAATATAATTATCATAGCATTAAACAGTGATAGCAAAAATGCAGTCTCCCAACAATGTTTTTTCAAAAATATGAAGATCATTATAATCAACAAAGAAAAATAATTGTAATCGATGTAATTTACCGTTTTATCGAATTTATCCTTTTTTCGTGATTTTTTTTGTGAAAAATTTTTTTTTTGTTATTTTCTAAAATTTGTCATATTTTCGCTTTTTTTCTTTGCAAAAATTAACTGTTTTTCGATCTTTTAATGAAATGTGCCTCTTTTTTTCATCTTTTGACAAAATGGGTTGTTTTCTCACAATCTGTTTACCAATATTTGCGTTTTTTGAAGTACCTAGACAAATTTAAAGTATTTTCACGATCTTTTGATGAAATTCAGATCTTTTATGGTACCAGGACAAAATCACTTGTTTTCTCAGGGATTTTTGGTGAAATTTGTCGTTTTTTTCCCGCTATCTTTCGATGTAAATTGCCGTTTTATCGAATTTATCCTTTTTTCGTGATTTTTTTTGTGAAATTTGTCGGTTTTTTTGTTATTTTCTAAAATTTGTCATATTTTCGCTTTTTTTCTTTGCAAAAATTACCTGTTTTTCGATCTTTTAATGAAATGTGCCTCTTTTTTTCATCTTTTGACAAAATGTGTTCACTCTCAAAAAAATTTCCGTCTTTTTACAGAAAATGTACTGGCAGCACTGCTGCCAGAAATTGTCTGTATATTGACGACTTTCCGTTTATTTTTTTTCTCCGTCAAAAGAGGAAAAATATCCGTCACTTGAAAAAAGTTTGGAAAAATCAATGCGGAAGAGGTGGGGATCGAACCAAGGACCCCACAATTACAAGACCAACGCGCATCCACGCAAGGGCGGATCTGGAGAGTCCTCAAGGGGGGGGGCGATTTTAAAAATTGGAAGACTCGAATTTTATGCATAAGTCGGGGCTAATATTTTCACTGCGGGTCGGGTTTGGGTCCGGTTAACTTCTATATTTTCTGCGGGTCGGGTTTGGGTCCGGTAGACTTCTATTTTTCAAGCGGGTCGGGTTTGGGTCCGGTTAACTTCTATTTTTCAAATGGGTCGGGTTTGGGTCCAGTTGATTTATATTTTTAGCTGCTGATCGTGTTGACTAATCAGGGATGTGCGAACAGAAAACTGCGCATGGGCAACGTTTCAGTTAACCCCCCCCCCCAAAAAAACGACTTTTCTTGTGATAGGCCAAAGATGACGTTGGTAGTATAAATTTGATGTCCTTTAAATTTCCGGACCCGAGGCGACCGCCCCCTTCCTTTTGCACCGCGCTGTAACTAATACTTTTTCTGTAGTTTGCATTTATGTCCATTTGACTTCTACTTTTTGCAGTGGGTCAGGTTAACTTCTACTTTTTTGCTAATTGTTGGGTTTGAGACAGGTTGACTACTATATTTTGCTGCTAGTCGGATTGACTTCTGTTTTTTTTTTTTTTTTTTTTTTTTTTTTTTTTTTTCCCTACTGATCGGGTTAACTTATACTTTTTTGCTGTGGGTTGTGTTTGGGTCCGGTTGACTTTTTTTTTTTTTTTTTTTTTTTGCTGCGGGGTTAACTTCTACTTATAATATAAATCATAGTAGTAAAACTCTACAATACGAACTAAAGTAATTTTTTAAAAATGTATTTCTTATTTCGTTAAACAAATGTACAACATAAATCTATTTTTTATGAATAACAAATAAGTAAGATACCAGCCCTCGGAATGAAGAATTGCACGCAGTGTCCCCCCCCCCCGAAGCTATCAAATATCCCCCCAGAAAATTTTGTGTTTTCAATGGTAAAAAGTGTAATTTCTCCCCGGAACTCTATTGTATCCATTCCCGCCCCCAGAATCACAGAAGTCCCTCCCGGAGAAAAGTGTCTGAATTCAACAGAGATTGCACGATTAGCGGTTGGGCCAATAATGCTTATCATACAGGCTGGGTCAGACACGGAACAAACGTTTACCTTTTACTCAGGACCGGTTCCCGACCTGGAAATTTTGATCAGTACAGACAAAACATGAGTTCGAGCTCTTTTTCCAGAATTAGGTCCCACTCGAGCTCGACGATTTTAAATCGGAGCCCGCCCGAACCCAAAACATTTTGCTTCATCAGAGTCCGAGCCCACTAACGAAAATATACAATAGAAGAAAAAGCATTTTTTTATGTTCTAAAAAAATTATGATTTTTAAACTACATTTTACATAGAAATGTTACTCTTAAAAGAAAATTTAAATTTAATACTATCAAAAGAAAAGTTTGGTATAAAATAAAAAAGTACTTTATACATAAAAAAAATTCTCATATTTTGTCTCCTTTAAAAAGAAAATATTATGGACATGCTAATGAAGTGTGTTTTATGAACAAATGCATGGAACTTGTAGAAATTACTGTCGAATCGAACAACATTAATCAACTTTCTATAAAAAAGTGTACATTTTTAAGTATAACCATTTCATTCCTCATAACAATCTTTTGTGATAGGCGTGACCTACCATAACAGACAATAATATTAATTAAAAATTTTAAATTCCGATGCTTTTACAGGAATATATGTAACACTGCTCAATTGCTCTCTATCGGAATAATATGGAAATTAAATTTACTTACGAACAAAAGTGACTTCGTAAATTCTGGAGTACAACTTCAGCATCAGCAGAATTCACAAAAAAGCAACAATCACTAAAATTATTTCCATATGAAAAGCGATTACGACCTGTGTACGCTGTGTACAATAGAAATCTAATATATGCGGCAAACGCAAACGAAAACTGGAAAAAAATCCTCTTCGTATTAAACGTCTAAATAATAATAATAATAAACAACCCTATTGCAAAATAATCTCTGCTACAAACAAAAATCAAAACTAAAGACAAATTCATTATTCCCGCCTTTTCGTTGGCGCCAGAACGCCGACGGAAATGGCTAAAATAGGTTTGTAGAAATGACTAATAGAAAAAAACACAATTTCTGCTTCCCTTTCATTGTAATAAAAATGTTCAATATTGTGATTTGAAAAGGAATAAGTAATGTTTAAGGGGGAAAAAAAGTTCTTTTAATATTTTCCATTCATTGATAAAGAAAATTTATAGGTTTCAGAAAAAATGAGTCCGAGACCGAGCACTGTCTCATCTCTAATACAGATATTTAGGAAGAATGACTCCTGGCCGGACTCGACATGGAAGAAAAACAAGTCAGGCTCGACCTAAAGCGGCAAAAAAAAAAGGATCAGGACACGGCCCGGCTCTAAAAGTTAAAAGACCTGACCCAGCCCGACCCTCGGGTGGGCGGTCACCCCTTCGGCATCTGCCCCCCCCCCAACCTTAGATCCACCATTGCCTGTTTCATAAATAGGTGAGGCCCGACCCGGGCCGCGCCGTGCCGACCTTAAGATTCAGCCTAAGTCCTATTCCATGAAGATCTCTCATGTTGATTTGAAAACCTTTATGGTCCCAAGGGGGGGGGTTAGGGGGTGGTGATCGCCCCCTACATCGCCTCCAGAAAAAAATAAGACCCGATCCGCTCCGGTTCTAAAAGTGTAAAGACTTGACCCAGTCCCGATATAATTAAGTTGGCGCGACCCGACCCGGGTCGCGAATTTAGATCTAATTTTCGAATTTAGATCTAATTCGAATTTAGATCTAACCACTTTTCCATGCGTGCATCTAATATCATTTTGCAGACCCTTTATTGGGCTCTAGGGGGGGGGCGATCGCCCCATCGCCCCCCCCCCCCTTAGATCCGCCATTGCATCCACGGCGCCAGGATTGCTCGTGAAGATTTTGCTTTAAATAGAAGTGTTCATTTCATATGGGTGTGGTTTGGTGTATTTCGTTAAAAAGCTTTTAATTTTGCAGTTAATCTCGGAAAGACTGCATCTTTAATGAAACTGTGGCTGGGTTTTTTTTTTAACTTTAATATTAATATAGTATAAAAATGTGAATTTTAAATATATTACGTAGATTGTTAGAGAAAAAACATGGATGTTTTATTTTTATTCGATAAGATTTTTTTTTTTATAATATCAATTTTTTTTGCATTTTATTTTTTAATTAAAATATTTTTTAAATGTGTTCACTTAAAGTACATTTTATATGCGAATATTTATCATAGAAATAACTTAGTATATTGAACTTTATTCAACTTATCCAACTTTGAATAACAGATTGTGAGAATTTTTGAACGAATAAAGAAAGTAATTGTTATTTATTTTTAAATTCGAAAACATTTTTGTCTTTTAAAACTAAATTAGACATTTTAATCGATAGAATACTTTTGTTTTTCATTTTAAAAATAAATTCGAATTTATTACTAACAGACCCAATGCGCATGCGTGCTAGATATAAACGGAAACGTTTCCTCATTTTTCGACTTTCGGAATGAACTCACAGAACAAATACGTCTTTTGGGAAAACAGAAGTTATTTGTGAAAAAATAACGACAACTTAGTGTATATTGACGAATTTTTCTGACAGTGTTGTTTTCTCACAATCTGTTTACCAATATTTGCGTTTTTTGAAGTACCTAGACAAATTTAAAGTATTTTCACGATCTTTTGATGAAATTCACATCTTTTATGGTACCAGGACAAAATCATTTGTTTTCTCAGGGATTTTTGGTGAAATTTGTCGTTTTTTTCCCGCTATCTCTCGATGTAAATTGCCGTTTTATCGAATTTATCCTTTTTTCGTGATTTTTTTTTTGTGAAATTTGTCGGTTTTTTTGTTATTTTCAGAAATTTGTCATATTTTCTCTTTTTTTTCTTTGCAAAAATTACCTGTTTTGCGATTTTTTAATGAAATGTGCCTTTTTTTTCATCTTTTGACAAAATGTGTTGTTTTTTCACAATTTGTTTACCAATATTTGCGTTTTTTGAAGTACCTAGACAAATTTAAAGTATTTTCACGATCTTTTGACGAAATTCACATCTTTTATGGTACCAGGACAAAATTATTTGCTTTCGCAGGGATTTTCGGTGAAATTTGTCGTTTTTTCTTGCTATCATTTGATGTAATTTGCCATATTATCGAATTTATCCTTTTTTCGTGATTTTTTTTTGTGAAATTTGTCGTTTTTTTTGTTATTTTCAGAAATTTATCATATTTTAGCTTTTTTTTTCTTTGCAAAAATTACCTGTTTTGCGATCTTTTGATGAAATGTGCCTCTTTTTTTCATCTTTTGACAAAATGGGTTGTTTTCTCACAATCTGGTACCAATATTTGCGTTTTTTGAAGTACCTAGACAAATTTAAAGTATTTTCATGATCTTTTGATGAAATTCACATTTTTTATGGTGCCAGGACAAAATTATTTGTTTTCTCAGGGATTTTTGGTGAAATTTGTCGTTTTTTCTTGCTATCTTTTGATGTAATTTGCCGTTTTATCGAATTTATCCCTTTTTCGTGATTTTTTTTGTGAAATTTGTCGTTTTTTTTGTTATTTTCAGAAATTTATCATATTTTAGCTTTTTTTTCTTTGCAAAAATTACCTGTTTTGCGATCTTTTAATGAAATGTGCCTCTTTTTTTCATCTTTTGACAAAATGTGTTGTTTTCTCACAATCTGTTTACCAATATTTGCGTTTTTTGAAGTACCTAGACAAATTTAAAGTATTTTCACGATCTTTTGACGAAATTCACATCTTTTATGGTAACAGGACAAAATTATTTGTTTTCTCAGGGATTTTCAGTGAAATTTGTCATTTTTTTCTCGCTATCTTTCGATGTAATTTGCCTTTTTATCGAATTTATGCTTTTTTGTGATTTTTGTTTGCGAAATTGTTGTTTTTTGTTATTTTTTTAGAAATTTGTCAGTTTTTTTCACTATTTGTAGCTAAATTTACCTTTTTTGTGATTACCTGGATAAATTTTATGTGATTTTTGAGATCTTTGGGTGAAATTCACGTCTTTTATGATAAATGGACAAAATTCGTCATCTTGAGGTCTTTCGGTAAAGTTTATCGTTTTTCTCGATTTCTTTTGATGAAATTTGTTGTTTTGTTACGATTTTTCGATGTAATTTGCCATTTTTCGAAGATCTTTTTGCAAAATTTGTTGTTTTTTTGCGAAATTTATCTTTTTTGTGATTGTTTGATGAAATTTGCTTTTTTTAAATCCTTTGACGAAATTTGTTGTTTACTCACAATCATTTGTCAAAATTTGTTGTTTACTCACAATCATTTGTCGGAATTTGTTGTTTTCTCACAATATTTTGAATTTTTTTTCATAATATGTTTACAAATTTGCCATTTTTTAGGGATTTTTTTGTCAAAATTTGACTTTTTTTTCGAAATTTTTTCATGAAAATTGCCATTTTTTAGACGTTTTGGCAAAATTTTGATTTTTTGCAATACTTTTGCGAAATTTGTTTTATTTGGGATACCCAGACATTTTTTTTTTTTTTTGCAGTTTTTTGACAAATATTTTAGAGATCTTTTGAAGAAATTTGTTGTTTTTTGCAATCTGTTAAAGAAAGTTGCTTTTTTTTCCACATCTATTTATAAAATTTCCAGGTGGTTTTTTTTGGGGGGGAGGGGGTATTTTCACGAAATTTGCTATTTTTTGTGATTATTTGCCAAAATTTGCATTTTTTATGGTACCTAGACAAACTTTGGTACATAGCAAATGATTTCTAGCATTTTTTTTAACAGTGTTTTTTTGTACTTTTTTTTCTTTGGTTCTTTCATATTGTTGCCGTCAAGTTTTGACGGGTTTCACCTAGCCAGAATAAATATTATCATTAATTTTTTTAATATGTGAAATTTACATGTATTTTTGATTTATGAAAAGGTAATAGAAAGGTAGTTGAAAATGCAAATGTTTATTTGTTGAATGGGGTGGGTAATGTAACAACAAATTAACCACTGAGAGGATCATTTTTATAGTAGTTGCTAAATGGCAAACTATAAATTCAGTCTTATTTTGCTGCGAAGTAAGTGAAGTATGTACATTTTGTATGAAATGAGTAATGACAGTAATTTATGATTTATTCATGTCATGTACTGAGAGAGAGAGGGGCGCTAGTTTTTCTTTCGGCTTGCCAGCGGCCTCAGTTGTCAGTAAGCGTGCTTAGTGATTAGACGTGCTTTATGTTCAGTGCTTAAGTTTAAATTTTCTTAGCTCCTGAAATTACGGCTGAAATATGGCTTTATAAATAATGGCTGAAAAGCGAAAAAAGGTTGTGTTAACGATTGCACAAAAACTTGAAATGATTTCCAAAATAGAAAACTGAGAGAATATCTCATGAGTTATCTTATTGGTGTCGTATTTGTAAATGGAAAATTATCAAATGAGAGAGATTCTAATTCTATGACAGCATGTATGAATGTAACTCGGCCAATTGCGGGTCATTTGCCTGGATGTAAAATGCAGGTTTTTCTTTTATTTATTGAAATTTTTGCTGAAGATTAGTCGTTAAAAAATCCTTTAATAGCTGGAAAATACCTTTTTCTTTCTTCGGTGCCGTCAAGTTTTGACGGGTTCCATCTAGTAATTTTGTTATATCGATATTTATATGTACAGTAGAGGCCCGATTATCCGCGACGATTTTTTTTTACAATTTAATTAAATGAATCATTAGTATAATAAATGCACAATGATCAAGGAATATATTTTTTAATTAAAATGATTTTTTAACTGATTTTTTCAAAAATAAAAACTTTGTATTTCATTCAAACATTTAAAAAATAAATAAATATTAAAACATATAAATATAAAAATTTGCATTAATTTTTTCAAATGCTTCATCACCTGGATTATATCTCATGAGTTACCGCATTGGAGGCAAAATACATACCATATAGCTTTCACTCTGAGGTAGCTTAGAACAAAATTTGAAACAAAACGCAAATCTTTCAACACACCTCCACTGCTACGCATAATAGTCCACTGCCCTAATTAAAAAGTGGACTTTCCCACTTTTCGTTCCTCCGTAGGGGCGCTAGTTTTTCTCTCGGCTTGCCAGCGGCCTCAGTTCTCAGTAAGCGTGCTTAGTGATTAGATGTGTTTTATGTTCAGTGCTTAAGTTTAAATTTTCGTTAGCTCCTGAAATTACGGCTGAAATACGGCTTTATAAATAATGGCTGAAAAGCGAAAAAAGGTTCCCAGGTAAAAATGAACAGCAATGAAACTGTAAAGAAACTGCAGTTGGCAAACTGTGGAGATTTGGCACAAATAACGGAAGTTTTTTTAATGTCGAAATAACTACAAATTTACTGCGGTGAATGTGTAGTTGATAAATACACATTCACTGCAGTGAATTTATAGTTGAAAAGCAACGAAAATTAAAAAAAATGCAGATGTGGCGCCATCTGTTGACCTTGTCAGACAACATTCCAAAGACACACATTTTTACGCTAGAATCAGTTGGATTCCACCCGGGGACCTTAAGATCAGGAGTCGCACGCTCTATCCACTCGTCCACGCAGACCTGTTTGTATAGGAGGTAATAAGTGTATTATGGGAGGCATTTCGGAAAGTGATTGTTTATTGCTGAAGATGGATGGGAAATGAAAAAAGTTGGAAGTTTTACGTGCTTTTATTTTATTATTTATTGTAAATTCCTTTTGCGCGTATTTAAAAGTTAATTTAATATTTAAACGAATGAAATAAATCTCTTAGCAAATTAGTTAAAGCAAAAATTGGTTTTTCTTATAAATGTAAGAAATAGTAAATATTTAATTAAAAAAATTTATTCTTGTTCAAATATTATTTGTTCAATTAATAAAATTTTATTATGAATTATAATGTAATGATTATTTGTTGTTGTTAATTTATGAAACACATATAAAATGGAAACACTTACTTTAATAAATAATATAGGTAGTAAATTAATAAATTTTAATTAGAATAAAAATTATTTTATATAATTTGCTAATTAAGTAGAACATATTTTTTATATTTATGTTACAATAATAATTTTTACTTAAAAATATCTTTTAATTTAAGAATAGAATTACAAATATTTTTTTCTTTTAATTTTTTCTTTTAATATTTTCTTTATTTATTTTTACTTTTTTCCCTTTTCTTAATTTTTGAATAGTGGATATTTCTGAATTTTTCTTATAAATTTAAGAATATTTAGCAAAATAAGTGAATTTTAGAGGTTTTTCTGTTAATATAATTTTCTTTTAAGGAATTAAAATGTAATTAAATGTGTCAATTAAAAAAATAATTATTTGTAAAATAGAAGAACTAATTTTAATTAAAAAAATAGGTTTTTAATTATTTGAACTCTTTTTTATGGTAATTTTTTACAAAGGGAAATTTTTGAATCTTTCTTTTAAATTTTAAATATAAAAAGATGACTAGATTTTGTCGTATTTTTATTGATTGTAAAATAATTTTAAATCTTTTTAATAATTTAATATTTATTTGAACTATTAAATTTTTACTTTTAATTACTTTTAAAATTTAATATTTATTTGAAATATTAAATTTTGTTTTCTTTTAATATGAATATATAATTAGAAAATAAGTTCAATTAACTTATGACGTGTTTTTTTCTTTCTATGGTTAAGTTTAGAACGAATAATAATTTTAAAGAGTGATTCAAAAAATTACTTTTAATTTACTTTTAAAATTTAATATTTATTTGAAATATTAAATTTTGTTGTTCTTTTAATATGAATATATAATTAGAAAATATGTTCAATTAACTTATGAAGTATTTTTTTTTTCTTTCTATGGTTAAGTTTAGAACGAATAATAGTTTTAAAGAGCGATTCAAAAAATTATTTGATGATTCAGATATTTGTATGACCATTTCAAAATGAAGTAATTGTAAATCCTTTTCAGTTACGAAAATGGAGGGGGATGGGGGCATGAAGTAGAGGAAACAAACTGATTTTAAAACTTGATTAAATTAAATTTCTTTTTATTCTTTTTTCAAAAATATAACGTAAAATTTTCGAGTAATTTAAAAAGAAAAGATATAGGGCTAGACTCATTGCTCCTTCATGGATTTTGAAATTTATTTAGTATTTTTTTTCTCCAATTTACACAAACATAATAAAATTTATTGTTTTAAAGTAATTTAAAATAAAGAAAAGAAAAATTTTTCGTTGGGTGTAGGGGGCATAGATGAGCCATTTTTCCTCCCTCGATTTTGAAATGTAACTATTTTTTCCCCGATTTTTTAAAAACATATTAAATTTTAATCTTTTTTCTTAGCTTAAAATATAAGAGGAACTAAGAATTTTATGCTAGGCGGAGGAAGGTAGAAGAGAGCTGTTGCCCCTCCGTAAATAAATAAATAAAAAATAACAAAATTTTCCTTTTCTTCTATTTTCAAAAGCATAGTAAACTGTATAATTTTCAAGTAATTTACAATTAAAAATAAGAAAAAAAAATTTCCAGGGCCTTCTCAGTAAAATGCACATTATCCCTCATATCTTTTGAATCTTAATATATTTTTTCTCTGATTTTGATAAACATAGCGTTATATATTCGTTCAGAGTAACTTAAAATACAGGAACTAAGAAATTTCCGTTGTAGGCAGGAGACATAGGTAGTCAACTACCACTCATAGTGATTTTGAAATGTAACTTAGTGAAGTTGGATTTTTTTCTCTTAGCTTAAAATAATAAAGGAACTAATAAATTTAAGTTAGGGGGAAGGAAGCATAGATAGGAACGCCCATGCCTAAATTTAAAAAAAGATGGATTTTAACACATTAAAACTTATAATTCCCAAATAACAAAATAAAGTAGGAACTAATAAATTCTTCGCTAAGAAAGTAAGTGGATGGGATGGGAAATCCCTAATTCGATTTTGAAGTATAATTGAAATTATTTTTCTCCGATTAAAGTCTCTGAATTTATCGGACATAGTTATACTAGAGATACATTACAAAGTGTACTTCTAAATTTATGACTGCATAATAACTTCAAATTAACTGCAGTGATTCTACGATTATAAAAACTTATATATATTTTTTATTTTTGATTATAAAATGACTTTATAAAAACTACAGTGTTTTTAAGTTAATGGCTCATAGAATGTTTAAAATAAATTACTGCAAAATCACCTTCAATTAACTATAAAATAACTGAAGTGATTTTATAGTTGAGGTTGCACTACAGAAAGTCTAGAGTTAACATTAGAAAAACCTCAAAAACACTTGACTTCTGCGAAAAAACTGCAATTCATTTTTAGCTGGGTTGTGTTAACGATTGCACAAAAACTTCAAATGATTTCCAAAATAGAAAATGGCGCTTCAAGAAAGCAGATGTGTTTGGATTACGGAATCGAGGAAACAACCGTGCGAGACGTTTTAAAACAAAAAGATAAACTGTTGGCCTTTGCATCAGTGTCGAAAAGTGCTTCTGGGATGAAAAAACGAAAAACAATGAAGAAATCCACCTATTATGAACTTGACTCGGCATTAGCGGAATGGTTAGCTCAGGTGCGAAGTGAAGGCATCCCTGTTTCTGGTCCTACCATTGCAACTAAAGCAAAAATCTTTTTTGATTTGTTAGGCATGGAAGGAAATTTTGATGCGTCATCCGGTTGGTTACATCGTTTTAAAATTTGTTTCATGGAATTAGAGAGATTGGTCTACACGGAGAGAAGCTGAGTGGTGATCAACAAGCAGCTGATGATTTTCAACGTGATTTTGAAGAGTTTATATTATCTGAGGATTTATCATATGAACAAATATATAACGCTGATGAATCAGGACTTTTTTGGAAGTGTCTTCCCACTCGTACTTTAGCATTTGAAAGTGAACATCACGCATCAGGTCACAAAAGTAGCAAGGAAAGGATTACAATAATGCCATGCAGCAATGCTGCGGGAAGTCACAAACTTAAGCTTCTTGTAATCGGTAAATCTAAGAAACCGAGGTCTTTCAAGGGTTCAAGAGCAGAAAATTTACCAGTTGATTATTTCAACCAAAATAAGGGTTGGATGAACCAGCAGATTTTTCAAAAATGGTTTGAAGAGATTTTTGTGCCTCAAGTACGTAAACATCTTGACTCAAAAAATTTGCCAAATAAGGCTGTTTTGTTAATTGACAATGCGCCTTCACACCCAGTTGCTAATGTCCTTAAATCTTCTGACGGGCAAATCTTCGCAAAGTTTTTGCTTCCAAATGTTACTGCACTCATTCAACCTATGGACCAGGGAGTCATTGCAACCATGAAGAGAATATACAGGACAAAATTGTTACTATCAAAAATCGAGGAAGGCTGCGATCTCAAAGAATATTGGAAGAATTATACAATATTGGATAGCATATATGATACTGCATCTGCATGGGATTACATAAAATCCTCAACCCTTGTTAAATCATGGAGAAAAATCCTTCCGAGTATCGAAACAAATATCAACCAAAACATTTGTGAAGAAGAGAATGAAGTAATGCAGACCACTACACTTGTTGACCTAGTGACATCCGTTCCGGGAGGTGAGAACGTCGACAAAGAAAACATAGAAGAGTGGCTGGAATGCGACGCAAATGAGCCCGGGTTTGAACGACTGACTGACATAGAGATAACGAAGAAAGTAATGGGAGTGAATGAGAACGAAGAAGAACAAAGTGAAAGTGAAGAAAACGATGCACCTGTGAAGATGACACATGAAACTGCTTTGGAGCACGTAGTCGGGTTGCTTCAATATTTAGAGGAACAAGACGACGAGGCACAGCTGGCAGAGAAACTCGTGTTACGGAAAATACAATTTAGAATAAAGAAAAGGTGTTTCCAAAGCAAGAAGAAAACACAAGTGACTGATTATTTTAGAAAGATGTAACTCAACAATTTTTGTACGGTATGTTGCATATATTTTTTTTGTTTACTTTTCTTTATTTTAGTGATTTAGACGCTGAGCGAATGTTTTTGCAGTACTGTACACATGTATGTATAATAAAAAACAGTGTTATGTTGAAAATTTTATATTTCGTGTTTGCACTCTATTTTTCGGTTTATCCGCGATTTTTGTTATCCGCGCTGCCCTTGCCACCCAATTGCGCGGATAATCGAGGTTGTAATGTATTTACTAGCAGACCCGACAGACGTTGTCCTCCTGGTACCGACTCCAGACTCTTCTGTGCGTGTGTATGTCAGTGTACTCCTCCTAAACGACTGGACCGATTTTAATGAAATTTTGTGTGTGTTCCAGTGGATTCGAATATGGTTTAGATTTTCGAAAATCCCCCCCCCCCCCCTTAAGAGGGTAAAAAAAAAACGAACTTTTAAAAAATTCCTTCAAAATCATTTCATCGAAATTGATTCAGTACTTTTTTTGTAATTAGGCAAAAACTAATAGTTAGTGATTTTTCGCTAATTAAAAGTGCTATATATATATAAAAGAAAGACTGGATTTCGTATTAATCACAGCACAAAAAAAATCTACCGAACCAAAAATCTTGAAAATTGGGGTAAAAATACTTCTTATAACATCGAGTGCCACTAAGAAGGGATTTTCGAAAATTCCCCCCCCCCCCTAATGAGGGTAAAAAGAAGAACGAACTTTTAAAAACTTCCTTTAAAATCGGCTTTTGTAGTTATTTTTCAACTGATAACATATTTTAGTGCATTTTTCATTCTGAATCGAATGATACTAAGCAAATTCATTTAAATCCAGTAGTTCGTGAGATAATTCACATTTTCCTACTTTGGCGATTTCTTCGGCGCAAAAACCTGAAACTTTCAATGCTTATCTATATATATGTAAAAGAAAGTCTGGATTTCGTATTAATCACAACACAAAAAATATACCAAACCAAAAATCTTGAAAATTGGGGTAAAAATACTTCTTATAACATCGAGTTCCGCTGAGAAGGGATTTTCGAAAATTCCCCCCCCGCTTAAGAGGGTAAAAAAAAAACGAACTTTTAAAAAATTCCTTCAAAATCGGCTTTTGTAGATATTTTTCAACTGATAACATATTTTAGTGTATTTGTTTATTACGAATCGAATGGTACTAAGCAAATTCGTTTAAATCCAGTAGTTCGTGAGATAATTAGCATTTTCCTAATATGGCGATGTCTTCGGCGCAAAAACCTGAAATTTTCAATTCTTATCTTTATATATAAAAATCTTCTGTGCGTGTATATGTCACTGTACTCCTCCTAAATGACTGGACCGATTTTAAAGAAATTTTGTGTATGTGTTACAGTGGATTCGAGAATGGTTTAGATTCACATTTCATCGAAATTGATTCAGTACCTTTTTAGTAATTAGGCAAAAACTAATAGTTAGTGATTTTTCACTAATTAAAAGTGCTATATATTTAAAAGAAAGTCTGGATTTCATATTAATCACAGCACAAAAAAAAAATCTACCGAACCAAAAATCTTGAAAATTGGGGTAAAAATACTTCTTATAACATCGAGTGCCACTAACAAGGGATTTTCGAAAATCCCCCCCCCTCCCCAATGAGGGTAAAAAAAAGAAGGAACTTAAAAAAAAATCCTTTAAAATCGGCTTTTGTAGTTATTTTTCAACTGATAACATATTTTAGTGCATTTTTCATTCTGAATCGAATGGTACTAAACAAATTCATTTAAATCCAGTAGTTCGTGGTATAATTCACATTTTCCTAATTTGGCGATTTCTTCGGCGTAAAAACCTGAAACTTCCAATGCTTATCTTTATATATATAAATCTTCTGTGCGTGTGTATGTCACTGAACTCCTCCTAAACGACTGGACCGATTTTAATGAAATTTTGTGGGTGTGTTCCACTGGATTCGAGAATGGTTTAGATACACATTTCATCGAAATTGATTCAGTACTTTTTAGTAATTAGGCAAAAACTAATAGTTAGTGATTTTTCGCTAATTAAATTATGTTGAATGATTTCGATGAATAGAGTGCGGACGGAATGTCCACTCCTGACAAACGTGTATGCTTTACAATAATATTTCCTGTATTATAATTTTGATTAACCGACTTCAGAAAATCGTTAACTTTTAACTAAAAAGAAGAAAATAAACCTTTCTATCAAAAATGAACAGACTTAAAAAAATGCTGAAGAGTGAAAAATAATTTCCTTACATAATTGTAATAAGAAATAAAATTAAGAGCGTAGTGTTTATCGTGCGTATTACCATATTTACGTACATTTATTTGATTTTCTGGAGTCGGTGCCAAGAAGAACAACATCTATCGGTGACAGGACAACGTCTGTCGGGACCGCTGTCGGGTATTTAAATATAGAAATACGCGCGATAAACACTACGCTCTTAATTTAATTTCTTATTACAATTATGTAAGGAAATTATTTTTCACTCTTCAGTATTTTTTGAAGTCGGTTCAATTTTTGACAGAAAAGTTTATTTTCTTCTTTTCAGTTAAAAGTTAACGATTTTCTGATGTCGGTTAATAAAAATTATAATACACGAAATATTATTGTAAAGCATACACGTTTGTCAGGAGCGGGATTCGAACACGCAAAATCTTTCTTCAAGAAGCAGAGCTTAAATCTGCCGCCTTAGACTGCTGGGACATTCCGTCTGCACCCTATTCGCCGAACTTATTAAACACTTTTAATTAGCGAAAATTCACTAACTATTAGTTTTTGCCTAATTACTAAAAAATTACTGAATCAATTTCGATGAAATGTGAATCTAAGCCATTCTCGAGTCCACTGGAACACACATACAAAATTTCATTAAAATCGATCCAGTCGTTTAGGAGGAGTTCAGTGACATACACACGCACAGAAGATTTTTATATATAAAGATATTCAAATTTAATCACCAAAATTTGAGATTTAAAACGAAATTCATAATTTAAATTAATTAAATTTGTTTCCTGCTCAAAGTCCATTTGAGAATTGTCGATTATATTTTGTTGCTATGGAAACATGTCGCTTTTATTTTTGAATATGCTTAAATTTATGAAGATGATTTTTCTCAATATGATTTTTTCCTTTATCTATGAAAACATTTTTTCCAGTGATTAATTAAATAGCTACTTCAACAAGTAATATATATACACAAGATAATGTGTATATATATGTCGCATTTTCATGAAACGACAGACTTCAAGGGGATGAGTTTTAATTACGATTTATTTAAATCATATCAAAATCTTTTCGCAAGTCTTTACATAATGAGTTCTGGAGACCAAGTGCGTAGATGTATATTGGAAATCTCTCATCTCCCGCGGGTTGCCAGTTAAAAAGGCCATGTGTTTTACTTAAATTAATACGATAAACTTAGGTTTCTTGTTGCCCTGTAAAACCCGTGATTATTAGTCATGGGGCCCGTATCCACATTGAGGGGCGATTTATTAAAAAAGTAATAAATAGGTCTGATTTTTTGTATTTTCTTACAATTTCCCCCCCTTCCAGACAAGTCTCCGGGAATGGGCCGGCTTCCATCCATGATACTCACCTGAAAAGGGTAAACAATTTTTACATTAAGTGAGCTAATGGGAGATGAGTTATTTCTTTCGTATACTTAACAAATAATAGAATAACAATAATAAAATATGTACAAATATCATATCTAAAAACAACACTATTATAAAATGTACCATTATACGCCATTGAACATGATAAAAACAATTGTATTAATAAATGCAAAACACTCAGTAAATATTATACATAGAATAAGATAATCAAAATAAGAAATATGTTGCAGATGGATTCTGAAAAGTCCAATGTTATTTACATTTTCAATTTTGTATGGAACTGTCCTGACGTAGTTCAGGAAATAGTACTTTTACACATAACACCATGTTCACAATACTGCAAAAATAATTTAAAATTCAAATATTCATAATAAATCAAAAAGGTAATTAAATTTCCAAGTATTCATAATAATGCAAACCGAGATCTGATATAATATAATATCAGTTCATATGATACCAACTATTTCAGTTTGTTGGTGTAAGTAGTTTAAATTGATTACTAGGAAAAAAGTATCTTAGTTTGGAAGCATGTATTACTTCATAATCCTTTTTTGTAAGCCAGTTAGGCTTATTTATTTTGAAACTTACATTGGATAATTTTTCCATAATTTGATATGGACCAGAAAAAGGCGGACTTAACTTCCGAGTATTCGGATAGTGAAATTCTTCCACTATGACAAGGTCACCAGGTTTAAAAGGCGCTTCCACAAACTTTAAATCATACCTGACTTTATTTTTCAAGTGATGTTCACTTGTTCTTTGGAAAGCCTCTTTTCTGGCTTCCTCTACAGGGGGATAATAATTTTCATTGCCTAATACTGATGGATAAGGTAATTGGCCGAACATTAAGTATGCAGGAGGGTACTTGGTTACTGAATGAGGTGTGTTATTGTACTCATTAATTACTTCCTGCAGAATTTTGGGCCATGGGACGTTTGAAGGGGTAGAATTTACTTTAAGTCTTAGTCGGGTGCAAATTGACTGATTCACACGCTCATTTTTCCCATTACACTGTGGTCTATGAGAAGAAGTAAGTAATTTTTTTACATTCTGTTTATGTACCCATTTACGAAGTTTAGACGCTGTAAAGGCAGGATTTCTATCCGTTAAAATTTTCTTGGGGAGTTGAATATTAAAAATCTGTTTAAGAATATTAATGTAGACTTCAGTTGTAACATTTTTAGATGCAAAACCCCAAACATAACGAGTAGCGTGATCAATAGCTATGTGCATATACCTTTTAGATGAATTATAATAGTTAAAACCTCCTACTGAATCTAATGAAATTATATCGAAAGGTAATTCTGCAGGTGGTAATGCCTCCAGAAGACCAAATTTTGGTTGGTGTGATTTTTTGTTCAGTTGGCAGACCTCACAATGCTTGACAAATTGTGTGATATCGTGCGTCATGCTGCTCCAGTAGTATTGTGGGGAAATTAAATTTAGCATTTTTTGGATTCCGGGATGGCCAAATTCTGTATGGGTATTTATTAGTAATTTCTCTCTCAAGGAGAATGGTACTACAATTTTTTGAAAACCCTTTTTGCGAATTATTACAATGTCATTAACTTTTTGAAATTTAGGCCCGGTTATATTATCTAATTGTTGGTGTTCTTTAATTTCATCTGACGTTAATAAATGAATATGGGGATTTACAGAAAAGGTGGGATTTCTTGAAAGCATGTCTGCTTCAAAATTGGTGGATCCTTTGTTATATTTTACAGTATAATCATACATACTTAATTTTAGTGACCATCTGAATAACCTACCTGTTAAATGCTTCACCTTCTTAAGCCATACTAAGGAGGCATGGTCAGTATGTATTGTAAAAGGTTTTCCGTGAAGGTAATAATGGAATTTGTCAAGGGCATCGATTATTGCTAGACATTCCAGTTCTGTGATAGCGTAATTTTGCTCGTAGGGCCTTAATTGTCTCGAGTGGAACGCAATGGGATGCAAGTTCCCTTTTTCATCCATTTGTTTTAAGACAGCACCTACGGCTTCCTTTGAGGCATCAGTATAGACATGGCATGGAAGGTTAGGATTGAATAATTTTAAAATAGGCCTAGAAATTAATGCGTTTTTAAGCAGTTCAAATGATTGTTGACAGGCATCTGACCATTCCCAAGGAGCATCTTTCTTTAACAATTTATTTAGAGGGGCTCTAATTTTAGCGTACTTGTCTATGAATTTATGGTATACGTTTACAGAACCAAGGAACCTTTGCAATTCTTTAACGTTTTTTGGAGGGATTAATTTTTTAATAGTTTCGGTGTTAGCATTGTCTGGTTTTATTTGGCCGTTACTAATTTCATAACCGAGGAAGTCAATTTGAGATTTAGCAAAGTTACATTTGGAAAATTTTAATTTTAGATTTTCTTGACGGCAAATGTTAAATATAGTTTTAAGGTGATCCATATGCTCGGCATAGGAATCGGAATAAACTATAAAATCATCAAAATAATTGGTAGCAAAATTAACTTTATGTTTATCTAGGATTCTTCGAAGAGCTCTTGCAAATTGAGCTGGGGCATTTTTATAGCCAAAAGGAAGAACCAACCACTCATAAAGACCTTGATTGGTTGCAAAGGCCAACTTCTCTGTGTCTGAAGGATGAAGTGGTATATGCCAGTAGCTAGAGGCTAAATCTAGCGTGGAAAAATATTTGGCATTGACAAGTCTGTCCAAAAGCCAATCTATACGGGGCAATGGTTCCGAGTCAGTCTTACAAATGGCATTGATTTTTCTGTAATCAATACAGAGACGCGTTTTACCTTCTCCTTTTTTATATGCCAGAGTGACGGGAGAGGAATAAGGACTGCAGGACTCTTTAATAAGTTTAGCTTCCAGTAATTCTTGTATTTGTTTTTGAATTTCTTCATTGTCCCTAGGAGATGCACGGTAAGGTCGAAGCGAGATAGGAAGTTCCGAGGTGAGAGTTACCCGCTGAGGTTCCCATCTGACTCTACCTACGTCATATCTATTGCGCACAAAAATATCCTTGAAGTCGCTTAGAAGCCCTTCCAACTGTGAGTTCTCTTCAGTAGTACAATGACTAAAACTTTTGTCATCATAATCCGAGAGAATTTGAGTATCAAGATAACATTGTCCTTGTTGCGACAAAATTTCTTGATTTGATTTGGAAGGAGAACGAAGCGGCTTCTTGCAATTCATATCATCCGTTAAAGTTAAAGTATGGTTAAATGGGTTTTCCTGAGAAATTTGATTGAAAATATTTTGATCATGCTTAAGAATGACTCCATCCTGAGTCAGAATATTCGTGAAAAAGTCCATCGATATATGGAATTTTTGTAATTCTGGAGTTCCCAGTATCGCATATGGCAAGAATGACCTAACTAGGTATAAGGTGCTATTTTGCCTGATATTTCCTATTTTGAGGGGTACGTGAAGTTTTTCAGAAATCTGAACTTGTCCTTGGGTTTGATTAACATTAAGAGGATGACAGCTTTGAATAGACGTCATATCCAAAGCTGCAACTAAGTTTTCCGGAATAAGGGAAAGGGTACTTCCGCTATCCAATAAAAATGGTATTTGAACCTCATGACAAGTTTTTGGATACGTATGATTATCGTAATTCCCGTATCTGAGGTACCCCGGGACTATAAACCGTCATAAAGCATTATGGGGTATTCCTTGATCAGGGGAATACTCATGGGCATTTTGTGATTGAAATTGATTGCTGTGGGTTGCCAAGTTGGGGTTCATTGTTGTTCCTGTATTGCCCTGGACATCATATTTATGAAGTAAAGTATGATGTCTTCGATGGCAATTTTTACAGTTCATCTTGGAGGGACATTTATTTGAAAAGTGGCCACCACGCAAACAATTGATACATAATTTGTTTAGTTGGATAGTTCTCCAACGGTTATCTATGGGCATATTCGTTAATTTTCTGCAGGTATGGGTAGCATGCGACTCAAGGCAAACACCGCATTTAGTATTTTCTTGACTTTTGGGGAATTTATATCTATCGGAAGAATCTCGGGAATAATTTGCATTTCTTACATCTGTTTTAGTTGGATTCTCCAACGCTAGCATACTTTTGGCATGAGTCTCTAAAAATTTTAAAAATTCCGTGAGACTAGGCATATCATTATGAGTAAGAGAGAGCTCCCATCGTTCTTTTAGATTATCATTTAGTTTTTGAATTATAGTATAAATTATCATGTTATCCACCAAAGCATTTTGAGTCAAATTCAAAGACTCTAGAATTCGAAGTGACTCATTACAAGTATCTATTATGTCAAAAATAGCTTTAGAGGAAGAGGGGCAATTTTTCATGTTTTTTTAAATTGTATAACTTACTTATTTGTGCTATCGCTAAATCCCTAGTTTTATCGTAGCGAGCGCAGAGAGTGTCCCATGCATTTTTATAATTAGCTTCCGAGAGAGGAAATCCAGAAATTAATTTATGAGCAGGACCCTTTACACTAGCCAGTAGATATTGCAATTTTGAGACCCCCCCCAACTCCAAATTTTGATCTATAGTTGTAAGAAAAATCTCTTTAAAAGAGAGCCATTGATCAGCTTCTCCGTGAAAAGGTTTCAATTCAAATTTTGGAAGATTAACAGTTTTTACACAAACATTACCTGTAGTTTTATTTAGACTTTCTGAACCATCCTCGTGAATGTTTAAACTTTTAGTTAACTTATTACGTGATGTATTTATTGCTATGTTTAAATTGTCTAATTTAAGTGCAATCTCATTATATTCATCAATTATAGGATCAGTTTCCGATGCATCGCTCTGAAGAATGGCATTTTCATAGAGTTTATTTAATTCGGTTTCAATATCCTGAACCTGTTTACCATATAAATCTAACTCTTCAAGAGTTACAGTTTCATTATCAATTTTGGGATTTATAATATTTTTTATGCGAGTGATTTTTCCCTTAAGAACAGTTTTTTGTTTTTTAATAGCTTCCATTTTAAATTAATTTTATGACAACTTCCTAAAAATCTAAATATAAGCAAATTCTAAATGATCTTCAAAAAAAAATAATAATAATATCAACATAATACAAGCATCTGCATAGAATTGTGAAATGAAATAAATAAAAAGAATTAATTATATAAAAGAATTAGACGTAAATATGGATATCCATTTTTTTCTTTCAATTTAAAATATAATTACACCTTAAAACCATGGTTTGTAGAAGTAATAAAAACAATAACACTAGAGATATATTACTTACCTTAATCAATTAGTTTTATAATCAAGGAATTAGGAAAAAAAAAACATGTGCACTAATATAAACAAATAAATAAATAAATAAATAAATAAAATAGTGTACACTTGTGAGCTCACATATTATAAATTAAACATTCCTTTAATCATAAATCACTGTACCACCCCTTGAGTATACTCATGTAATAGATGTCGAATAAATTCACGCAACACGAGTTTTTCTTTCAATAAATAACGAAGCGATTACAGGAACACTATTTGAAGATTATTGATGAATCACGAGAAAGCGAACAGAACTGTTGAAATCGAAAAGATTTACGCGTTTCATGATGACTCGATGACTGCATTCAAACACTTTATTGAAATAAAACACAAAGTACCCGACATTTTTGCTGATAACATTGCTCTCATTATCACCATAGAAGAATAAACACATACGGCACCACACTTCGATGAAGCCAGATGAACACAAACAAAAATAAATCACAATTTCAGAGAGACCGGCCGAAGTAATTCATGGCACGACAGCAGGCAGGAGGGGGGACGAACGGCGATAGTTGAAGTCCCGCTCAAGAAGAAATCCAGTGTCCAGGATGCGGCAAAGCCCGGCCGAGTAGAAAATAGCATCTAAGTATTCCAATATGGAATACGTTTGCTGGATGATAACTCATGACGAGACATTAGCTCCTTTTCAGGGCCTCTTTCGATGTTTGGAGTCAGAATGACCACTGTCTTTGCTTTCCTTTGTGGGTCTGGTATTTTTAATGATGTTCATATTTCGTCGATTATTTTCCCGCACTAGGTATCATACTGCCGACTATGAAGAACTGTCGCATTTTCATGAAACGACAGACTTCAAGGGGATGAGTTTTAATTACGATTTATTTAAATCATATCAAAATCTTTTCGCAAGTCTTTACATAATGAGTTCTGGAGACCAAGTGCGTAGATGTATATTGGAAATCTCTCATCTCCCGCGGGTTGCCAGTTAAAAAGGCCATGTGTTTTACTTAAATTAATACGATAAACTTAGGTTTCTTGTTGCCCTGTAAAACCCGTGATTATTAGTCATGGGGCCCGTATCCACATTGAGGGGCGATTTATTAAAAAAGTAATAAATAGGTCTGATTTTTTGTATTTTCTTACATATATGTATATAATATATTAAAGTCTCTCATTGTTTATGTTTAAATTCATTGAATACGATTTCAACGCATTCTAAATATCTAACAGTTTTGAGTTGCATAATAATCGTTTGCTTTTGGCGAGGAAAAGAGCTGTCCGCCAAATCGAATGTCTCTTTCGTCTTTTCATGTCAAATATTCGAAACTATTTTATTTTTTTATATAATTTCTAATGTGATTCCGCCGCTAATTTTGACGGATCCTTTGTTACATACATAAGTACTTTAATTAGTATTTTTTTCATAAAATTCTGAGTATGCCCAGTATGGAGACCTTCCTTGTCAGATGCATCTCTAATGTTAAAGGCCAAAGTTTGCCTCTTAATAACTTTGGACCCAATCATCGGATTGCGACGAAATTGAAAAGGTGAATTGTCTTAGTCTAGACCCCAAAAGTTTATCATATTTAATCCAGATCCACCGATTAGTCATGGAGAACCAGAACCAATGTTTTGTCACTCTTTTCTACATGAAATAAGATAAAAGGGCAACATCTCAATTATAACCCGAATCAAGAAACATGCAGCGACGCGTAATAGCTTGTTCGAAAGCTTTTAATTTAGGTATGTGCCTTTCGAAAGTTCTGTCAAAAATATCCAATATTAAAGAAATGGCATCCATTTAAAATTTATATAGTACAATAGCTTCCATAATTTAACATTATAGAATTTTCTCCTTTTTAATTGCTAATTTAATCATTTCTTTCAAGTTGCCACCAACTAAAAAAGAGCACAAAAATTTGAAAAAGAAATGATTACACGTGTTTTTTTTTTATATAGGTCAATAAAAACTCAGATTCTCCTGATAGATTTTTGCATTTTTCAAGTTGACGTCATTCGAAACAGAAAATGCATATTTTTCATAAACAAATATATAAACTGTAACTAAATTTATGTTAAAACAGCATCATACCTTTATTTGAATGTTTCCGAAGTTAAAGCAGTTACTTTAAAGCAGATATTGCCCTTACAAAGGGAAAAAATTTCAAAGGAAAAAATCATTTTATGTATATAAAAAAAACAACAATTTGGAAATAGAGCAATGAAAATCTATGTAGATACCAAATGGACAAATGAAAATCTGCATAGATACGCGAAACTGCAGAGGGACTACCACTGGGGACGGGGTGTCTGTCGCCAAGTTTGTCGCCAACTTTGAGATATATCGTCAAATCTGGTGACCAAAACAATTCGCTAAAAGTGACGCCAACTTAACGCTATTTCCAGTATTTTTCGGAACTAATATGTCTGCTAATAACTTTTAACTAATACTAATAATAGTTTAAATTCGTTAGTTGAAAGTTGGTCGAACAAGTTCCAGAAAGGATCTGAAAAAGTTGTGAAATCATATAAAAATCTAGTGGAGCCAGAGAGAAATGTTGAGCTCGATCTAAAATATGATGCAGTAACAAATTGGCAAATATTTTCAATATAAAAAAGTGAATAGAAAAGAAACGGAATCAGATTATCTGTAAAGCTCATGAAATTACCCAAATTTTTATTAGCTGAAAATGTGGACTGTGCTTTACTGGTGCCTTATATCCAGAGTCATTACTATTATCCACTCAAAATGGTTACAGGGCAAAGTAATTAATAGAATATATCGTTGTGTTGTCTCAAATCAGCTAAGATCCATGACACTAACACTAGAACCGCCGGGTATTTTATTCAAGTTTTACAAAAAGTATTTCTCACCAGAATTTTAATTTATAACTATTTAACTTATTTAATTAGCCTATTTTTGAACTGCATTGATATAACATATCTTACGAAGAAAATTCTGGTTCGAATCGACTATTATTAATCTGACAGGGGTCATTTTGACCCCTAATGGCGGTTCTAGTGTTAAACGAACATAAACCATGAAGTAATAATTAAGGTATAAAATTAATATAGACAGGTTGTTGAGGAATTGATGTAGAAAAATGTTACTGAGCAGAAATATTTAGTATATGGTTGAATTGTATATGTTTAAGATTTTGGGTTTACTTGCAGCTGTCATCTTCTAATGATTAAAATCCCCTAGAATGGAATTTTGTCCACACTTTATACTGAATGAACCGTTCAGGTTCTCGTTCTATATCATATCAGCATGTAACTTATAAACCCAAATTTTTAAATTAGTTATGGATTATTGGGATACGGAGTGTGTTAAAAATGTCTATTTTTCCATGACTGAGTTTAAAGCACCAGTAAAGCTCAGTCCACATTTTCAGCTAACAAAAATTTGGGTAATTTTATGAACGTTACAGATAATCTGATTCTGTTTCTTTTCTCCGCATTTTTTTATATTGAAAACATTTGCATATTTGTTACTGCATCATATTTTAGATCGAGCTCTACTTCTCTCTCTGTTTTCATGAGTTTTTTATATTATTCAATTTGATTAAAAAAGCTAAATTATTTTTTTGAATAAAATTGTATAAAAGTTACCATGATCACATACAATTTTTGATATTTTCATGTTACCTAGTTACAAATCAGGTCAATAACATTTTAAACACGACAAATTACTGACATCGTCACATCAGTATCGAAAAGTAAGATGAAATCATTTATCATTCATTCGTTTATATATATAGAAAAAAAAACAAGCGAATTGAATTAAATCAACGCAATTTAATTATCAAAACAACCGTTATATTTCACACCGTTTCATGAAAATATCTAGGGGCGATCAAATGATAAGGTACGAAACGCCCTAACTATCAAACCGGTTGAAATTTGAATATGCCGCTTTGGAATAAAGTAGTGAGACATCGAGAGATGCGATTGGAGTATCCAGCGTAGTTGTGAACATGCGTGGGCGCTTGTACATGAAGGGGGAGAAAAGCAGACAGCAAGTGAGTTCTTTCCAATTGACGCGGCAATGCCTGTGAGGCTATCATGGCTTTCTCATTGCAAAATCCGATGTTTAAGATCAGCGAGGTGTTATCAGATTTCTCACTGCGTCAGACTTTGATCAGACATCTCGCTGCTGTTTAATCATCGGATTTTGCCATGGAAAAGCCATGATGGCCTCACAGGCATTGTCGCGTCAATTGGACGGAACTCGCTTGCAGTCTGCTTTTCTCCCCCTTCATGTACAAGTGCCCACGCATGTTCACAACTACGCTGGATACTCCAATCGCATCTCTCGATGTCTCACTACTTTATTCCAAAGCGGCATATTTAAATTTCAACCGGTTTGATAGTTAGGGCGTTTCGTAACTTTTCATTTGATCGCCCCTAGTAACAGACGTCAGCTTGTGTTCAGCATAGTAAAAAAATGAAGTGTGGAACTATCGTTTTAAAATAAAATACTTATTGGATAATTCCAACATATTTGAATCATTTATACCATGGTCATAATAAGAGGATTATATATCTTAAAGACAAATATTACATGTGAATTTTCAGATTAAGGCTTTAAGTGTCTAAATTCTTTTTTAGTTATATATGTGATTAAATTTAAGACGCCTGTATTTGGAGTGTATCGTAATTTACAAGGTTACACTATGAAATTGAGTTTTTGAAAATTAAAAAGCAGTGATTAATTTTGGGGATGTACTGTACACTCCTCCCCCAGAGCAATAAGATATCCCAGGAAAATATTTCCATTGGTTTAAAAGTGCAAGTCCCCCCCCCCCTCCCCCGGAGAAAAGTGTCTGAAATCCGTACTGCTAAGAAGTGACATATTTTGGTGCTTTTGATTATTTTACTCCATATATATATTGCTTCAAAAGTTTATGGAAAATTTTTAAAGTGTATAATGCCAATATTTCACTCTTCACAACGGAATGACATTCACTCTCAACTATGGAGTGAAATATTTCAGGAAGTGGAAAATTTTACTTTTTAAGAAGTGTATTTTTATAAAATTCACTCCAAAAGGGGTGGAAATGCCTCTCACTCTTCCAAAAAATGAGTTTTTCACTCCTTCTATTTTTAGACTGAATAGTCGACATTCAGTCCGCATATAACAACGCAAAAACTAACCAAGCAGAGCGTTTGAAATTTAAAATCTACAAATATTGCATAATTTTGTAGGGTCTTTCAAATTTTATAAAAATCGAAAGTATAGTTCGATTACAAGGACAATCAAATGTAGTCCACTAAATTACTGTCAATGGGAAAAATAGTTTCAAGGGCATTTTAATGATGTTATTCTCTTTCGAACATAATAAAATTCATATGTATCAATGAAGTGTATACTAAAATATACATTCTGTACAATGTGTGGTCGATTTTTCAGTAATTTACAGGCTCAAACAAATGCACTTTCTTGCACAATGGTATAGATTAAAACATTGTTTGGGAAGCGTTTTAATTATATTAAACTATTTCACATTAAAAAAAAATTGATATACGTTGCTGAGGTTCATTACACGTAAATTCCTGAATAATAGAAAGCATATAGTATTTAAAGGGATACACAAATTATTTCGATTACGGTGCTGTATTCGAAGTTCTATATGTTTTAAAAACTTCGTTGCAACACGAACGCACCTCATTTGCTGCGTTTAACGTGCAACTTCTCACTTGACTAACGTTTAAACGTACCTCCATTTTTTTCAATATATGTTGCATTGTTAAAAAATGTCTGTAGAGCAATTATTGATTTAATCTGAACTATTGATACCAAAAATCAATGAAACAAATGCAATATATTCTTTGAAAAGCCCAGAGCAAATAGCAGGATTTTTTTTTTATGTAGCTTTTTTACACAAAATCCAAGTTATCTTGCATTCTGGTTAACATAGTGTGTTAAATGAAAGCAAGTTAAATAAATAAGGGAAAAAACTTCTTAGTCCTATTAAATCTCTGCGTATTTTCTCAGTTATTGAGTAGCAATAAGTGCTTATACAATTGAGGATATAGTCGATTACATTCGTAGTTTAGTTAAATGTACAAATTATATTAGTATATAAACATTTTTAAAAAATGCTACTTACCATTAAGACTGGAATGGTAAACCTGAACCTAGAAAAAAAGTTTTAGTATTAAAATGAATTTATGTACATAAAAATCATTTAATTCAAAATACAAATTCTATTATTTTTTATTAACCTTTAGAAATGCTTAAGTGTTCATATGTTCTGAATAATGTTGACCTAAACAAAAATTGTTTCTTTTTTTGTTTCGTATAAATATCAGTGGATGCTTGAAAATCATTCAAACTGTAATAGTATAAGATTTTTTAAAAATTAATTTACAAATTAAATATTTGTAAATCACTGATAATATTGCATTAAAAAATGTAAACATAATTAATAATTTTAATGATTCTTAAGCAAACCTGAAAGTAAATATTAATGACTTGTTTTGAAGGAATGAATCAACCTTTCTCAGGCAAAATATACGCATTACTATAATGACCTCAGAAGCAAAACTGTTTCTGCTGTCCTAGTGAAATTACACGCTGTTTGTTTTCCTGTCTTTCAGATCTTAAACTTATAAATGTCACGTACACTAACGAAGATGTAAAACTAGAATCGTGTAACCTTTTTTCTCTTAATCTTTTTGATCTCCAGAACAAATTCAGACGGAATATGAAGATGGACACTTTTCCTTTCATTGACTCCTCTGTTTGCTTTTCAAATCGAGGAAATGAAAGCGATTTGCCAAGCCACGTTTTATTAGTTCTAAAATGTTTTCTTTGTCTCGCCAAGCTTTTGTTCATCGGAATTTATATTATAATTTAAAACATTTAATCTTCTTTTTATTTAAATTACTTGTTCGTAGTTTCTCCGATTATGGAGCTCTTATACGAAAAAATCATATTACTTTTCAAATTTTTTTTTGTTAAAACGCTTCATGATAGTCAGTTTCATTTAAATACATTAGATACTTATAATAAAATGCGACTGGAGAAAAGGGTAGGAACGATTTCAGGCCGAACCATTCTGCTCTGGGAATCGACTGTAGCTCAACGCCGTGTTAGGCTTAATTGAAAACAGATGCTAAAATAACAGCTAAATGATAATTTTTTTCACTTGAAATAATGTTTGTTCAGTATATTTTCATATAAAACATGTATATCATACCCAATTCTAATACATAAAGATAACAGCGGAAGTGTAAATTGATAAGTTTTTTATCACCTAAGAGTATGATTGTATTTTATCGACTCACAGCGCCGTCTCACACTACATTAGTTCTGTCATGAATGAGCTAATTTAGAAGCCTTTTTGGGAATATTATAAAAGAAAACAAAGAACTCGCAAACATGTTTTTAAACCATTGTGCTACTCAGCGATTGCGGATTTGAATTTAATTTTAGCTTTATTATTTTTTTTAAAGATGCTAGCATTTAACCGCTTAATTTTTTAAATTTTGTTTTCTATTACAAATAAAATAAGCTTTTTTTTCTCCTTCAAATAGTTATGAATATATAAGATATCATCATGACTGCATTAGTATGACTGAAAACTATTTTTTCACATGCTCTTAAATCAAAATTTTATCTGCTTTGATGTAATTGATATATTTAGTGCATGATGTTATATATTACTTAATTTAAATGACATTTCATAAAAAATATAAATTTTGTTTACAATGCAAGTAAATTTCGAATGGATGTAATCTAAACTTTTAAAAACTGGTAAATTTAATTTAAAATTTTACAAACGATATAATAATAATAATTTTGGCTTTCATAATTTACGGATTGATTTAAAGTTGCATAGCTGAATTTTTTAAAAATTGATTTTGATTTAAATCAATGCCACCTGCTTCTGCTATTTTCTATAAGAAACTAAGATTTTAAAAATAAGTTGTTTTGTTTATATTAACTGCGTATAGATGACTCCAAATCCAAATTTAAAAACAAAACACAATCATTCATAATCGATATCTAAATCATCGAACTAAGAATCTATCATGTACCCATGACTAAAACCGCTGCCAAATCATACTTTTAATAAAGATAATGTATTTTAAAAACTTCAATATTTAATTTTAATGTTTTGTGAAATCTTCAGAAATTAAGTTTTATCTTGCTAATTATTATTATTATTGTACTAAATACTGTTCTTTGTTTTAAATAAAAATTTGTTCAAAAACTAAATATCAAGTAAAAAAAATCTTCATCATCTGTATCTGTAGAAATGTATTGCTATTTTTACAATACAAAATCTTCAATAATAAAATTTGCATTCTGTTTGTTATATGAAGTATTTTGAAAATCAAATGCAAATGAAAATTCCGTAATTTTTGACGGAGTTTATATTAGTTTTGTAATAAATAATGTTATTAAATTCGTCTTTAACAAGGAAGCAATATAATGATGTTTGGCACACCCGTACACTAACAAAAATTTAAGAATGATTAACTATAAAAATGACCATCCAATTAAAAAAGGAGCAAAAAGAAAAAAGATTTTCTCACATATTTATCCTTTTAAAACTCAGTAGAAAAAAATTATAGTTAACACTTAATTCGCCTTAACTCATAACTAAAACCTTTAATGTTTATAGGTACTGTTAATTTTTTTTTATTAATTTCACCACTATATATTCTAAGCATCTGTATATCTATAAAAATCGTATTAAAACAAATTGAAAATTAATGCATTACTATGACATACTTGTAGTTAAAGGTTCATAGTAAAAAAAATATATATATATTACAGTGAAATTAACAAACGAATGTTGAAAAAAAAATTATTGTTTTTTTTTTTCATTTATTATCAAAGTACAATATGCAGTTTAATTCTTTCTTTAGTAATGACCAAAATAACTTTGCGAAATTTTTAATACTAGGCAAATGTGTACTGGCATCTGCTCTATTAAAATGACGTATGCCAGTAGTTAAAAAAAAATTCATTTTTTCGATTTTTTGCAAGACTTGAAGGGTTTTTTTTTGCCTCACTGTGCGACGGTACTTATAAGTACCATTAAAATAACTTATTATAAAATTGTTTTAATACATCAGTTAGTTGTAATGCTGTTTAGAAAGAGTTACAGATACCTTACTTTATCTTGTTCCAAAAGCATTATTGGTTACAAAAAACAAAAATATTTTTTAAAGGATGATTTCTTATGCCTTTTTTTGCATCTTTTTAGCTTTCTTGACGCTGAGGGAGCAGGATGGGGATTTTTCAATGCGGAAATATTTCTATATTTATATTGTAAGAACATCATATTTATACATTTTATAATTCTACAAAATACTAAGAAAATAATTAAAAATAGAAAATTTGAGTGGGGTTATAAAAATTGCACAAAATCTCTGTAAATTTACAGTTAATAAATCCTTCAATCCTTCTAAAATCCTACAAAAAATTTATTAAATGATTATGTAAATCTTTTAATTTAGCTTAAACAATTTGCATAAAATGCTTTAAAATGTAACATTTTCATGGATTCATAATGCGCTTGATAAAGGGGGTAAATGTGAGGAGTGCATTACGTCAAAGAACTGTTCACAAACTTCTCGTATGATATACCACACGTCGTCATTTCGCTTTTTGCAAGGAAAAAGAGATGTTGACATCAGAAGTAACATATGTGATATGATTTGAACATTTTTCCCCATTAAAATGTTCATTAATTTATATATTTTCTTCAAATGTGATTCTTTAACAAAAATTAATCTATTTTTTTTTAAATATATGATTTCAAATTTTAGCCATAATCACTCTTGTGTCTGTCTTTAAAAAAAATGTCTAAAAAAAGTGTAAGATTTCAAATTTTAGCCATATTTTTTCTGACAGTTTTGCGAAGGACATAATAATAATTTTGTTTTCCTGTATTTAGTTTTAAACGTTTTAAAAAATGATTCTTCTAATAATATATATATGATTGTAAATTAACAAGGAATATGAATGTAAGCCTTGAGAGTATTAATAATTGTATGATATATTAAAAAACGTGTTAAATGAACAGAATTATAGTGCTCTAAATAATTATTATTTTATAGTGAAATCTAGAGCTCATTGAACGTATTAACACGGGCTCGTCAACGAAGGGCTAGATAGTTCATAGATCTCTATAAAGAATATTTCTTTTTCATATTTATTTTCATTTTTGGTGTTTCGTGCATAAAAAGTAAAAACAGAGCCATTATCAGATTACTCCTATGTCTGTCTGTCACAGCCATTGGACTCGTAAATATGGAACCTGGAAAGTTCAAACTGGAGGAAATAATAAAGACTATTGACCCATATATTATTTACAGTTTTTTAAATGCTAAAAAAATATGCAGGACTTAGAAATAGAGTGACTTATTAAGTTACATGAAAAAAAAAAGTTTTCTCGTATATCATAGCGCTTAACTCAAAATACATTAAAAAATTTTAGACATTATATTTTCAGAGATATCATCGAAAATGTAGAGCAAAAAGTATGTCCTCCCCTCTCCCACCTAATTCCGAATCTACTGAAACTAAATTTCTAAAAAAATAGAGGTACTAGATGTTAATTTAAACCTTGCAAAGAAGCTATAGCGATTATTCTTGATTTCATAGTTTTTGAGAAAATCACATTTTTTACGTTACACATAAATTTCATTTTGTGGGCATTCATCAAAAGTGTATAGGAGCGTTGGAAACAGCTATCGTAGAACAAGTATAAAGGCATTGTTTATAAGGATTTTTGAAAGAAATCACAGGTAATTAGCCGAGATACACTGACAGATTCGACATACGTAATGATAGAGGCTCCGTGTACTAGCTATGTACCATCGGCTGTTAATGCCAAGATAACAGCATCTAATGATATACTTTTGTAATGCACTGAACATTAACAGTACAGAAGCAATAATCATCAAATTATTTAAAACAGTCTAATTTAATTAGAATTATTTAAATGAATACTATGGAATTCATGACTAGTTTGCATTGAGTGAATTTCTCAATACTCCTTCCATTTCTTTAAAAGTTAATTAAAAATCTAGCCGGGAAAACGGGGAACGGACCAAGGTAGATTTGCGACCTTTTTCCTAAGCTCGTTGAGCACAATACCAAGTTTAAACTTTTAACAAATATTTTGTGTTAACTACACTTATATAAAAAAGATTATTAAAATTCGGAATTTAGTTTTATGAAGTGCCAAATGAAGTTTAAATATCACAACTTTTATTTTCAATACTGAATTAACCCGCTAACGCCCATTGTTTATACCTTTTTAATTCTTCAAAACTATTTTTTTTTCGTATTGTATTTTTGAGTTATTTAACCCTTTCAGGGGCAAAGTATTTCTGCTCCGAAAATCTTCAAATAATTGATTCACACCACAATTTAAGAACAGATTTATTTGAAAATAATCAAGAGCTGTTTTTCGCGAATATTATAAAATCGAAACTGTACTAAAATTATACTGGTGCCAGTTCGAAATTTGAACAGTAATATTATGTGTTTGCAGACTGCAAACACCTCCCTTGAAAGGGTTAATCTATCAAAATTTGAGAGAAGGCAATTTCCGTGCTTAAATACTGGTATTAAAATTAAAAAAATTAAGTGATCTATCAAGCAGGACGGTCGTTCTGCCAAGCCAAGCTAGAAAAAAAATAATATGTCCGCTAAACGAACAAACGCCAAAAACATAACGACCACTTAATTGCTTAATATACTCGAGACAACTTTCCCATGTTAAATCGACCAAACATGGCATTTTAAAATTTCAAATATTTATGAAGTGAAGCATCGCAAAGAAATAAAACAAAAACTAGAAGAATTTAATGATGAAAAATTTCAATTTGAGATCAAACTCATCTTTATAAAATAATTATTAAAAGAGGTACAGTATTTTTAAAAAACCGTCGAGATACTGAAAATGATCACTTTTTTCTTCGGCAAACAATTTTATTTCAATCAAGCTACAGACTTAAATAAGGGTCTGAAAAAAGTATAGAATGCATTTTCGGACATGCAATTATTCAATCTATTTGCTTTTGTAAAATTCCGTTTAAAAAAATAAAATTTCCCTCTTTAATAAGCAAAAAACTTATTTAATTAACATATTATGCCAAACTGGGCTAAACCCGCCAGCGATCGTGTACTATCTACATTACAGTAGCTCAAATCAATTTAGATACAACCACTTCAAGTTTTATACACCCAATAGGATATTTTTCCTCGAGCTTATTTTTTCGAATAAAACAGCGTAAAAGTTAATTTTTAGAAAGTTCTTCTTCAAAATAAAATTAATTTTTGAGAGAAGAGATATTTTGTAAAATGTAGTCGTTTAAAGTTATTGGCATTTAAAATTTCATTCCTAATGTAAACAAATTTTTGAAAAAAATTGAGCTGAGTTTGATTTTTATATATAAAAAGGACCATGATAAATGATATTTACTTTGTGCGTGAGCAACGAGTCAATGCAGATAACAACTTTGACGTCAATGAATGATGAATAAGATTTTACCGTGAAATATTTATTTTATAGAGGGAATTCCTCTGGAATTGCAATTTGAAAATTAAAGTTGGAAAAATGATTGTGACCAATTCTGATCAAACTTTGTTTCAGGCTAGTACTACTATTTCGTAGCATATGCATGAGTAAAAAGGATCTAAAATTACAATTAGTGCGATACCTTTGGTGAAATAATCATGAAATTTGGTATACTTATAGTTTTAAAATGTAAATGTTCACTAAGAACTGTTTCTAAAGAAATCGAAATTTAACTGTAAGAAACAATTGAAAACGTTACAAAAACTGTCAAAGCTATGATTTGCTTGGAAGTTTAGAACTATGAATTTTAATTTTTAAATGGTTGTGAATTTTAAAACAGTAACGTTGGCAAGGAAGAGTTTTAAAAAATGCGAAATTTACTAAGAAACCCCTAGGACTAAAAAAATTCTAAATTGCTATTATTGTCATAGGTTGGAGATAAAGACTTGTTATTTGGTATGGTGGTTATTTTTCAAATATAAATACATTCTAAAGAAAAAAATAAAAAAATAAAAAATATTTAAAAAATTAAAATTAAAATAAGAAACGAGCTGAGAACTTTCTGAAAAAAATTCTAAATTACTATTTAAATGAAATCGCTAGAGCATGAACTTAAAATTTGACATGATTGTAAGTACATTTAGTCAAACAGGCGAGGTCGATATGCCAAGAAAAGCTATAAAAAAATGTTTGCCCGACAAACAAAATACGCCAATAAAAATAACGACCGCTTAACTGCTTATTATATTAGATAAATTGGAGTTCTATAAATGGCAGAAATCAGAGACGGGATGAGCACTTCGGTTTTAAATAAGCCAGTCATTTATTTTTTCTCTAGATTACTTTTTCTTATAAAACTGCATAAAAGTTACATCGTTCGAAAAATCTTAAATGAAAAAAAAATTTTTGGGGAGAAGAAGTATCTTTTAAATTATATTCATTAACTCCTTGGAGAAGAACAACAGTTATATATTTCTCATAAGGTGCTCGGATTCCTTGATTAATGAGTTAACAGTTATCAGCACTTAAAATTTCGTTTCTCATGTAAAGAAAACTTTTCAAAAAGCATTGAGTTTGATATTTTAGTATATCAAGCAGGACGGTCGTTCTGGTAAGCCAAGCTTGAAAAAAAGAAGATGACCGCCAAACGAAAAAACGCCAAGAACATAACGACCGTTTAACTGCTTAATATATTCAAGAAAACTTCTCCATGTTAAATCACCCAAACATGGCATTTTAAAATTTCAGATAGTTAAGAAATTAAGTATCACAGAGAAATAAAACAAAAATTAGAAGAATCTAATGAAGAAAAGCTTCAATTTGTGACCAAACTCATCTTTATAAAATAATTATAAACGGAGATAAAAGAATTTTAAAAAAACGTCGAGATACTGAAAATGATCACTTTTTTCTTTGTCAAACATTTTTTATTTCAATCAAGATATAGACTTAAATAACGAACAGAAAAACGTATAAAGTGCATTTTCGGACAGGTAATTATTCAATCTAGGCGCCTTTTCAAAATTCAGTTAAAAAAATAAATTTTCTATTCTTAATAAGCAAAAAATTGTTAATTTATTAACAAATTAAGCCAAACTGCGATAAACCCGCCAACAATCGTGTACGATCTTCATAATAGTAGCTCAATTCCTTTTAGGTACTGCCTCTCATGTGCCAATCGGATATTTTTTCTCGAGATTATTTTTTCGAATAAAACAGTGTAAAAGTTAATTTTTAAAAAGATCTTTAAAATAAAATTAATTTTTGAGCGAAGATATATCTTCTAAAATGTAGTCATTTAAAGTTATTGGCAGTGAAATTTCATTCAAAATGTAAACAAAACTTTTCAAAAAAATTTTGAGTTGAGTGTGATTTTTATGTAAAAAGAGGACCGTGGTAAACAATATTTACTTTGTGCGTGAGCAGAGAATCAACACAGATAACTTTGACGTCGATGTATGATGAAATACGATTTTACCATAAAATGTTTATTTATAAAGGATAATCTGTGGAACAACAGAACCAATTTGAAAATTAAAGATGACAAAATTAATCTGCCGACTCTTCTTCAACATATGCTTTGTTTTATGCTGATACTATTATTCCGGAGCATATGCATGAGTAAAAAAAGATCTAAAATTGAAATTAGTGTGGTACCTTTTAGGAAATAATATTGAAATTCGGCATGATTGGTAGTTTTAAAATGTAAATGCTTACAAGGACTGTTTCTAAAAAAAAATCGAAATTTAAATACAAGAAATGATTGAAAACATTACCAAATACGTTTAAAATGTTACCGTTAAAATGCTTGTGAATTTTAAAATGCAAATGTTGACATAGAAGATTATAAAAAAAAAATCGGAATTCATTAGGAAATCCCAGTAATAAAAACGTTCTAAATTGCTATTATTGCGATAGGTTTGGAGATAAATACTTGTAATTCGGTATGATAATTGCCTTTAAAATATAAATACATCTTAAAGAGCTGTCTCAAAAAATTAATATATATATATATATATATATATATATATATAAAATAATAATTATTATATTCAAAACGCGAAACGAGCTTAGAACTTCCTAAAAAAATTCTAAAATTCCGATTTCTTCATGATTATTGTGAATTCTAAGACGGCACAAATAATATTTCCTTTCAAACAAAAACGTTTTTACGTAAATATTACAAAAAAAAAAGAAAAATTTAGTGAAAATTACATGAGATTTAAACATTACATTTAAAAACCCTTACTTAAACATTTTTCTTATACCACGCGGCAAAGATTGTTCAGTGAATAACCCCAAAGAAATTTCTGAACTGATCTTGTTTAATTAAGCATCTAAAAGCCCATTAGTTGTTTAGCAACAGCTTATTCTACGTTAAAATCCCCCAATCAAAGGAAAATAAATGGAAACCCGTTTACAGGGAGATCGCCACTAAATATATATGTACATACATTTTAACAGTAACTTTAACTCTAAATGTTATTATTATTTTCGTAAAATAAGTACATTTTCATATGCAGTTTTTTTTTTCGCGAAGTTTGACAAAAGGATGTAGGTGTCTGTTTTCATCCGAGAATCTTGAGGATTACGTAATGTATGTATGAGGAGTTATTTAATCTTAAATTTTCCGTTTTTCTTTTTTGTAAATTTAATTTAACCTAGAACGTATCTGTATATTTGATTTGAATTTATTTTAAACATTAAATTCTGACTGCGATATTTCAGGATGTTAAAGATGTACAACCTGGTCATCAAAAATCATTAATTCGCACGGAAAAAAAAAGAAATGGAAATTCAGAATTACAAACACTATACAGGTCATATTTATCAATGTCCAATTGACAAGGAGGACAATTAGGGGGGGGGGGCACAAAAAAACAAAGAAAAATAATAAATATTGTGTTCACTCACTGTTTACAAAGGCTATACGAAAACTCATTTTAATTAGAATGGGTTGAACTATTTAAGTTATACATAATCTGTTTTAAAAAAAGAAATGATATCCACTAAAAATAACTTTTCAAAAGTAAAAAAAAAAGAGCCGAGGTAAAGAAAAAGAAAGACTAAAGTTGTAGCTAAAAAATGATGGGATATCAAATTTCCAAGCTTATATTATGGTTCTTATTTAACATTTTCCATTAAAATAAATTACCTTTTGTAAGTCGAGTGCCTTCGTATATGTTGATTGAAATCTTTTTCTCCTATACTAAATACATCATAACTTTTCTGAAAAATCAAATGTTTTAAAATATGCATGAGGGGCTTGACGGCCATCTTTTCATATTTTACACAAATATTTGAGCACCCAAGTTTGTAAAGGAAAGCGTGATAAGTTCGTATTAACAAAAATTTAGAACTTCTGATATTAACTCCGGACAAATAAATTTAAAAAGATTTTTATTTTTAGAAAGGAAGTTGACTGTTACTGCTTTTAAATGATTAATTGCTCTAAAAAGTAATCATATGAGGAATCGTGAAGATATATCGTCATTGTCTTAACACACAATTCCATACAGGAAAAGCACGAAATGTTTTCTTTAGTAAAATGCCTAACTTTTAATTTCAACTGCAGACAGACATTTTTTTACATTTGTTATGAATGCCTCCTTGGTTTGCGAACCAATTTTTGTCACTTGGTTGCTGTTGGCAACGAACTTTTTTTTTTGACAGACGATTTTTATTCTTCTGCAGTAGAATGTTTTGAACCGAGTTATGTGTCGGTAAAAATTGAACTCTCAGAATGAGAGTAAAAATTCATTTTTCATTTTGTAAATAAATGTATACAGTTGGCAAAAAAAGTATTTGTACACTTCATTTTTTTAAATTATAATGAAATTAAACAAAAGATTTAAGCAAAAAATACTGTAATACATTAATTTAATGCATTATAATATTATAGAAGCAGAAACAAAATTAAACGAATCGATTTTTTACATTATAATAAACAAATATACAAAATTATAATGCAAAAAAAGTATTTGTACACTATCTTAATGTAATATAATTAAGGAAAATTTAGTAAAATGATACAAATTAATATTTTGTGCGAATTCATTTAGCGTTTATGACTACTTCTAGATGGTATGACATAGATTCCACCAACTTTTTTGTAGTGGTCTGGTTAATGTTATTCCATGACACAATAAGAGCTTCTTTAAAACTGTTTTTTACTAATACATATTTTTTTTTCGGATTTTTGCATCCAATAGCATCTGCAAATTTTCTACTGGATTCAAGTCTAGAGATTTTAGAGGAATTACCAGTCGTCTTCGAGTATTGTCGTAAGCATGTGCTGGTGATCACAGCAGTATGCTTTGGTCATTATCCTGCAGAAAGTGAAAAGCTTCCTCTATGCATAATTTCTTGGCACAGTTTAATAAATTATGGCGCGACACATCACTGTATGTTAAACCTGTCCTTCCATTGTCAAAAAATTTTAAATGTCCTGCTCCATTAGAAGCTATACACCCCAAAAGTATAATATTCCCCCCAACTTGCTTGATAGTTTGAGGTATACGTTTTGGATCTAGAACAGTTTTATTTTTACGCCAATTTTTTCGAATGCTTGATGGTAAGAAAATTCCGAATTTTTCCTCATCAGAAAAAATTACTGTTTTCCAAAAATCCAATGATTTACTTCTGTATGCGAAAGCGAATACTATGCGTTTTCGCCTATTTGTTTCGTTGATGAATGGATTTTCCCTTGAGGTTCTTCCTTTTAAATCTGCATTGAGAAGAATATTTTTTATTGTTTGAGGTATTACTCTGATGCGAGAAGATGTCGCAAGGTCTCCAGCAAATTTTTGAACCGAACGCACAGGAATTTTTAAAGCTTTTTTAACCACACTCTCTTTTTCCCTCATTGTTAGTTTGCTAAGAAGTCCTGGTTTTCATTGAATTTCGATTCTTTTAATTTATTCATAGTTTCTCACTATACATCCAATAGTTGTAAATGGTAATTTAATAGCTTTTACAAATTCTTGTTGCGTATTTAAATTTTTATTATGCTCAATCATAGGATTTCATATATCTAGAGGTGCCTCTCTAGTATTAGGTTCTATATTCAATTACTTCAAGAGCAAATTAAATTAAATGTCAGACAAATATAATATGAACTTAAAAATTATTAACAGCTTCTGTAAAAGTAGTCCTTTGAACCATAAACACTATAAAACACAGTACATATCAGGATGGAGAAATGTACAAATACTTTTTTTGCAAGAAATTTTTAAACTTTTCCCATTAGAAAATTATTTTACATCTTTATCGAAATTTTCTGTTGTGTAATTTAAAACGCACGGTAAACAGACTGTATTAAAACTATTTTTGACAAAATATCTGTTTTTATTTAGTAAAAAATTAAAAATTTTAGAGTGTACAAATACTTTTTTTGCCAACTGTATATCTTTTTTTAATCTGAAATTCATTTAATTGATTTAAGTAACATTTAGTGCGTCATTACTATTTAATATTTGAGCTGACATTTCAATACAAACTTTATTCGTCAATTTGAACATTATTCGAACGATAAAAACCTGCAATCTTCGAGTTGATATGCTTCATTTTTTTGTGGCGTCAATGCTCCAGGATTTGATGAAATACTGGATGTCGGATGGATTTGATCAATGAAAGAATGAGGTAAGTACCTCAAATTAAATCATTTGAAATAAATTGAATTATTGAATAACTGAATAAAATGTATTAAATTCTATATTTACTATGGATCTTGAACTGCTAAAGAAAAAAAGAGCAGTTATTCGTACTAAAGTTACGAAAATATTTGATAAGGTTAAAGATTTATTAGATGATACACAAACACTAGAAATCCCAAATTATAAAACGTAGTTAATTATTTAAATGCAGCAGTTAAATGATGAATTGAAAACTTTAAAATCGTTAAGTTCTGATATTGAATCATTGGTTCCTGATGCTGAATTTGAAAAGGAAATTGAAAAGTCCGAAACATATAATGAAAATATTATAGAATGGAAATTTAAAATTTCCAAATTTATAAATGATAATACCGTTACTCCTGAAACTAAGCAAGATGCTTCAGATAATAAAAGTGATGGTAGTAGTAACAATAGTTCTCTACTAAAAGGTAAAAAAATTTTGAATCAAAATTTACTTAAACTTCCAAAACTTAACATATCTAAGTTCTATGGAGATACATGTTTATGGCTTGAATTTTGGAGTCGATTTTCGAACGCAATTGATAACAATGAGCATTTAGCTCCAATTGATAAATTTTTCTACTTAAAGTCACTTTTAGGCGGAAGTGCTGCGAATTCTATTGCAGGATTTTCGCTGACTAAAGAAAATTATGTTCATGCTATAGAGATATTGACAAGTCGTTTTGGTCGTAACGACCTTGTAATTAACAGTCACATGACTAAATTACTTAATTAAAAACCTGTGAGAAATTCTAGTAATATTAAAGCTCTTAGAGAACTATATGATGAGTGAGAAATTCAAATAAGAAATCTGAATTCGTTAGGTCTTGCATCAGGTTCATACGGACATTTATTATGTCCAATTATTTTTAAAATTATTCCATCTGATATTGCTCTAGAATTCAATAGAAAGCGCACTAAATGTATCGACTGGGATGTAACTGAATTAATAAAATTTTTAAAAGAAGAAATCGAATCTCGTGAAGCCACTATACAATTGAATGGTTTTGAAAAAAAAATTCATGAAAATAAATATGAACCTAATAAGAAAAATTTTCACAATTATAAAAGAAGCATTCCGTCAACCTCAGCATGAACAACAAATGTTAAGAATAACTGCATTTTTTGCAATAAAAGTGATCACAATACTGAAAATTGTAAGTCGCTGTCCGTTCCAGAAATGCGATAAAAGTTGAAAAAGGAAGGTAGATGCTTTAAATGTTTTAGAAATTTTCACATTTCCAACTTTTATAAGTTTTCAAATGAAAATTGTAAAATTTGTGGCAAAACATTTCATAATACAATAGTTTGCAATTCTAAAAAAAAACAAAAAAAAAACAGAAATATCAGAGCAGACAAGTAGCATTGCATCCTCAGTATCCCACTGTAATAGTAATATAAATAATCTAAATAAGGAAGTTATATTGCAAACTATTCATGTAAAAGTGGAAGCAAGTGAAAATTCTGATATCGCATTTTGTTTGTTTGACTGTGCAAGTCATCGTACTTTCGTTACAGAAAATTTAGTTTCTAAACTAAAACTGGAAATCATTAGAAATGAAAATTTAACCGTCTATACTTTCGGTTCGAAAAAGTCTGAAGAACAATGTTATGATGTCGTTCAATTGAAACCAACTCACTTGACAGACAAAAAATGTAGCATAATTATTGAAGCGTTAGTCACTTCAATTATAACCAATTCTTTGATACGAATTCCCCCCCCTTCCAATCAATATAAAGAGAAAACTTTCCAAATTTCGTCTTGACAGATGGGAAGATTTTTATAATCGTAATGTTGATATTTTGTTAGGAACAGATTATATATATCAGATTAATGGTAGAATATATCCAATAAATAAATCATTATTCGTGTGTGAAAATTTATTTGGACATTCTCTTTGTGGTCAATTGACTTAAACAAAAATAATGACAGTGAACAAGCTGGTGTCTTATCTATTCATATTATGAAACCTGTTGAAAAAGATTTAAAATCATTGTGGGAATTAGAAGCTTTAGGAATGAATACAGAAGAGAACATTTCAGAATTAGATAAAGATTTAATAAAAAATTTCGAAAACAGTTTGCATTTCCTTGAACACCGTTACGAAACTAAATTGATATGGAAAGGTGATAAAAGCGATTTAGGAAGCAATTATAATAATGCTAGAAATAGGTTTATTAACTTAAATAGAAAATTGCTCAAAAATAAGAAATTATTGCAGAAATATAAAGAAATTGTAATTGAACAGGAATTAAATAACATAGTAGAAGAATCCCCCAATAAAATTGTAAACTGCGGATATTTCATGCCGCACCGCCCTGTCTTGCGAAATGATAAATCCACAACTAAAGTTAAAATGGTATTTGATGCTTCTTCAAAAGAAAACAACAAATCATTAAATGATTATCGGTACAGTGGCCCTAATTTGAATCCAAATTTATTAGAAATTATTATTAATTTCAGAAAATTCAATACTGCATTTTGTGCAGATATCAAAAAGGCCTTTCTACAAATTTCCGTACCTGAAGAAGACCGAAATTTTCTTAAATTTGCTTGGTTCAATAATCACGCAATCAAGTTTTTCCAAATTTTAAGATTTACACGTATACCATTTGGCGTTTTATGCTCACCATTTATTTTATCTGCCACGTTAAACATCATCTTAAAAGTATCGCGATCAACATAGAAGTGTTGTTAGTATGCTGGACAATTCCCGATATCTCGATGATCTAATTTCAAGATCAGATTTAGATAATGAAGCTTATTATTTATCGGCAACAGCTTCTAAAATTCTCAAAGAGGTTGTGATAATTGTGAGAAAACTTAAAGATGAAATTAGTACAATGAGTATTGAAAATTTGAAAGTTACTCAAGGAGAACATGTTAAGCTGAAAACCCAGATTGATGAAGCAAATCATAAGATAAATGCTCTTGAAAACTTGAATAGTAAAAATCAATCTTAAGTTTTGGAACTTAAAAATGATTTTAAACTGAAAAGAGTTGTCAAGAATTAAAAAGAGAAGTATTCAATTTGAAGAATGAATTAAACTTAGTAAAAAGTGAAATTAAAATAAAAGACCAAGAAACTACCGAATTGATTGCACTTCGCAGTAAGTATGAAGATAAAGATAATGAATTGAGAGTAGAAACTGTATCATTAAAGGAAAAACTTACAAAATCTAGCGTATCTACTGAAGCTTTGCGAAAAGAACTGATGCATAGGAATAAAAAAGTATCTGACATGGAACGTAAATTAAAATTACAGCTAGAACAGGATCATTCATCACTTCAAACATCCTTATCCAATGAACAGACACGTTCTGAATATCGTTGGAGATTAGAAAGATCAATGATGAATGCAACGAAAGAAATACAACGACTGAGATCTAATTAAACCTTAAGGAGGACAAAGTTTCGGCTTTGGAATCACGATTCGTAAAATTTGATTGAGCTAAACTAAATGCAGAAAGCAAGCTCTACATATGCTATTTCCTTCAATCCAATCTTAGTCTACAATCACATAATAGATTTACATCTACTAATCTCCCATTCTGTAGAACTCCTTCTCAAAGACCTGTTAATAATTGTAAGACATCATTTAGTGAAAGTCCACATAAATTGAAAACCTCGAAAAATGCATCTTTTACTCAAATTAAAGTTACAGATAATTATATTGATCTATTGAAATCAATAGTGATGAAAATGATAGAAAAGCCAAGTTCTACTAGGAAAGAAAAAGGATGATTTAAAGAATTCTTTATCACGAATGCTGAAACAAGAAGAAGAATTAAGAAGTGAGCATAGTAGAGGTACTTCCGAAATTTATCAGTTGAGAAGAAACTTAGAAGATAAGAAAAATGTTGAAAAAGATATAAGTACAAAAATTACTGGCATTCATGTCAGGCATACTGGCCTTGAAGAAGAGATCAAGTTACTTGAGGGAAAAAGAGAAGACTGGCCGAAGCAGTAAGAAATTTGGAATTCAGTATGTCATCTGTCACTAGAAAAAAAAAAGACAGAAAAATTGATGAAATAAAAATGACTATTTCAGAGTATGAGGTAGAACTTAGAAATTTGAAGTCATCGAAAGTATATGCTGAAATTAAAGTTTCCAAATACATCCAGTCCCGTGAAGATACTAAAATTAACGTTACAAATTTAAAAGAAACAATAGCCAAAAAAGAAAAGGAAATGAGATCATTAGATTGTAATTTTCAGACGTTAAATAAAAAGTACAAGTCTTCAGAAGCAAGAAACAAAAGTTTTCATAATGCTGATATTCAGATGCTAACTGAACAAAAGAAGAATTTAAGGAAGAGATTAATTACGGTTATTGATGAGCTCGTCAAGAATAATGAAAAACAAATAAAGGTGCCTGTCATTCTTTGATTGCTAAACGATTGAGGTCTTTACCTTCTTATGGATTTCCGATCTGTACTCAAGAGAAATCAAACAAGATTCTATTGACGAAAAAAATATAAATACAAGCCACAAATTACTGACCACTTTCGGAAAAGGCGAAGAGACAAATAACTCTTAGAACTTAGATCTGTTTTTCTAGTTAAAAACATAAATTCGTTACCTCAGCTCAAAGTTCAGAATCTAGTGCTAATTCATTTTGAAAAGCTCCCCAAACTCATGTCGAAGTGTGTTCGTGTGTAAAAACTTATATATGGTCGTGACTCTAAAATAAGATCATGTGTTTTACAGACTGCAAATGGCGATCTTAAGAGGACACGCTAGTCATAAGACAAGACAATTCAAGATGGCGACTCGATTTTTCAGCGGATTCGTAGGATGGGCTAAAATTACTTTGATTGACATGCAATCATCCAATTAGGAAATAGAATGCTCTTAACCAATTATCTGCGACACTTTTTCTCTTCAAAGGTGCGCAATTCTAGCCGATTTCATGTTTAAAGAATTTTTTTCCACTTAATTATCATTACTTTGGGTATGCAATGATGTCGAGCTTCAAAAGAATTTCAATCTCTTTATGATTAGCGTTCCAAAATTAAAATGGTTTGATTTTCAGAAAATAAACAAATAATTAATTTAGATAGATTACTATAAAATAAAAACTATTTTATTTACTTAACGCAATCACAAAAAAAAAAAAAAAAATTGAATGAGGGGGGGGGGATATCAGGTACAAGTAGTTTAAATAACTATTTTTTTGGGGGGGGGTAAGGGGGAGGGATTCTTTTTAGAATACGAAACTTATCAAGATAAACAGCACTGAAGGTTAAAGTCATAAATACTTCATAAAATTATGAGAAAAATATTTAGACAAATTTAAATATTTAAACATTGTTTATTTTTTGCGGAGAGGCAAGCAAGAGGCGAGCAAGGGCGAAAAGGAAATAGAAATTTTGAAGAAAGGAGAAATAGGTGTTAATCCCAGCCTAGTCGTTTATAGACATAATACATAATTTATTTGTAGTGACAAATGTGACAGAAAAAGTGTAGCAAATTTTAAAAACTTTGTGTGATGTTAAGTCAATAAAGCAAAATATTTTGTCAATATTTCAGGTGGAAGAAAATTTAGATTCTCGATGATTTTTACAAGCATTATATAAATACCGCAAGGTGCTCTAACAATTTTTAATTTTGAGCACTGACATAGCAGTAAACTCTATAGGAGGGAGGAGGGGGTTCTGAAAACTGTTTTTTAAATGATACAGTCAGTTAAGAATGGTTTTTGTTTTGATCCGATATATTGTACTGATTCATTTTTTTATGGATTTACCCAACTCAGCCGAAAACTCGGTTAATTTTGATATTTATGTTTAGTGGTTCAATTCTGAGCTAATAGAAAGGAAATAATTGCGAAAAGTTGTGAAAATTTACTTGCACATTAATAGAAAATCACAATATTTTATTTAAATATCACTCTAAAGATATTTTACTGTAAGAAATGCACAAACACAATACGCAAAAAATATAAACATGTGTTTTGTGTAGAATTTAATGCATATCTGTCGCTTTATTTTTAACACTTTCCTACATAGTTAAAAAGATTTTGTTAATATTATAGTTAGCAGAGATTTATAATTAGCACTTAAAAAAAATTAAACATATTTAGAGACTTAATTATTTGTGCAGAAGGAGGATTTCAGGTTTTAATTATTTTTTTTAATTAAAATACGGAGAGAAAAAAGAAACAATTTAATTTTGTAAGTTGAGAAGGGGGGGGGGGGGGAGTAGAGGGAAAAAACGGATTTTTTTTTGGTGGGGGGGGAGAGATAGTAGCACAGTTTTATAAATGACAGCTTATTTACCTTCTTGAATATTTATTAATAGGATGAAAAATGTAACTTAAAAGTGTTTTAAAGATTTTTAATTTTGTGTACCTCAAAAGAACGAGGGGGGGGGTATACAACGGTATTTATGGGTTGTTTACGATTAATTATTTATTTTTAGAATAAAATATGTATAAACCTATGGAAAAAAAAACAAAAAAAAAAACTTTCAAAGATTTTAAATTTAGTGAGATATGGGTAGGGGAGAAAATAGTGCAATGCCCCCCCCCCCCCTCAAAAAATGGTGGAATTTGTGTTTGTTTAAAATTTGTGAGCTGAGGAAAAAAAAGAAATAAGCACATTATTTATTTATTTATTTTCTTGTGTGTGTGTAGGGGGAGATGTTTATTAGATGACTTATTATTTATTTGCCTTTCAAAATATTTATAAATCGGTTTAAAAAAATAATAAAAGTGGGAATTATTTAAAGAACTAAATTTTCTGCACTTAAAGGAACAGAATGATAAATCCTAATTTCAGTCGTGGGGAGGGGGGGAGGAAATTTTGTGATTGATTGTTTATTGATATACTAAAGTGACTTATACGCTACAAATATGGGTATTGTGGAGTAGACTACAATACGAAGTGATATTTTTGTAAGGTGCAATTTAGAAGATTGTGACAGATTCAAAAGGCGAAGCGAAATTTTGATATAAAGGGAGGCGAAGACCAAGGGCTGATCTTGAGAGTCCTCAAGGGGGGGGAGGATTTTAGAAATTTGGATACTCCAGTGTAATGCACGGGTCGAAGCTCATTTTTTTATGTGGGTCGTGTTTTTTTTTACTTTTTTGCTGTGGGTCGGGTTTGGGTCCGGTTGGCTTCCATTTTTTGCTCCTGTCTGGGTTAATTCCTACTTGGGTCGAGATTGGGTCGGGTTGACATCGACTCTTTGCTGCTGTTCAAGTTAATTTCTGATTTTTTTTTTTTTTTTTTTTTTTTTTTTTTTTTGTCAGATTTGGGTCTTGTTGACTGCTACATTTTGTTTTTAATCTGGTTGACTTTTACTTTTTAGCAGTGCTTAGTGCATTTGGGACACTTTAGGATTTGGTTTTTAGCACTTTCTAAGAAAGTTGAAAAATGCTTATGCATTCGGTTTGTCTGGCCGTCTGTCCGTCTGTCCGTGCTCTAACTCCCGTAAATATACTCGGATTGCTATGAAATTTTTATACGTTATTGATGTTTATCCTAGCAAGACACCTATTAAAAATGAAGTATCTACCATGATTAGTTTATCTACAGAGAGAATCAAAAGTTTCCCATTACATTACGCCTATTGGGAAAAATCGTTAATATACTCGGATTGCCATGAAATTTTAGGACGTTATTGACGTTTACCCTAGCACGAACGCTATTGAAAATGAAGTTTCTACCATGATTAGTTTATCTACAGGGCGAATCAAAAGTTTTCCATTGCATTACGCCTATGGGGGAAAAATCGTTAATATACTCGGATTGCCATGGAATTTTAGGACGTTATTGACGTTTGCCCTAGCGCAAGTCCTATCGAAAATGAAGTTTCTCCCATGATTAGTTTATCTACAGGGCGAATCAAAAGTTTCCCATTACATTACGGTCTATATGGAAAAATCGTTTCAAAGGAATTTTAAAGATGTTATACCCTGTCAAACATATTAAAATATGCATTCTATAAAATACAAGGTGAAAATGTAGCTATTATTCATTTACATGGCCACACAAAAGAATTCCATTAGATAATGGTAAAAGGGGGAATTGTGTGTGGCATATTTTAAATATATTAAGCTATTTCATGTATAATAAAATTGATATATGCCACTGAAGCTTAATATAAATTATACGTTACTGTCTTGCATAATATGAAGTACATAGCATTTACAGGGCCACACAAAAGATTTCAAATAGTATATTCTTTCCGAAGTACCGTATATGTGTCCGATGATGGCTGAAATGCATTTTAATTATGTATGAAATGCATTTTAATTATGATATGCGCGTTTATATTTCGCTAAAAATATGCACATTATATGGTGTGTATAAATGTTATAGTTGATATACAGGGCTACCCAAAAGAGCTCACCAACGTTACTGAATATGAGCATAAATTATTTAAACGTGGTTCTTAAATAAGCTATGCATTTTTACGCTGAGCTTCATTCAATTTACTGAGAAATGTTTGCAGAATATAGATAAAAGGATATACAGGGCCACGCAAATAATTCGGTACATGGACGCCTATGAATGATAATTTATGAGAATGTGATTTCAGTTGTTTTAAAAGTGTTTTAGTTTACAAAAAATTTTAGCCTAATACTGACGTGTAATAAAGGTACAATGTAAACTACATGCCTGAACAAAAGTATTCAAGATGTTTCCATCTGATAGTATGAAATGCTGAAAAAGAAATTTGAAGCTACTGGGTATTTTCTTGCTAAACTAAATTTTCTCATTATATCAAGTGACATATGAGATACAGAGCTGTTCAAAAGTACTGGAATACATATTTGGGTATATTTGACTATACACCATTATTTCCCTAAATAACAAAGTTTTGTTAAAGATTTCATTAAGTGTTGGAAAGTGCTTCATAATCAATGCTTAACGCGTGATTTTTCTTACTTGTTACTTTATCGAGAAGGGTTCGGGTTGATCCGAATTTATTGGGGTGAATTCTTTGGTAAAATGTTCGTTCTTTTTTGCAATTTTTGTACAAAATGTGCGTCTGTTTCACGATATTTTGAAGAAATTCGTGTTTTCTCCGCGATCATTTTACAAAATTTGTTGTCCGGTTCGCTTCTATTTTTTGCTGCTGGTCGGATTTTTTTTTTACGTTTTGTTGTGGGTTGCGTTTGAATCCGGTTAACTTCTACTGTTTCCTACAAACACGTGACGTTACACACAGCAAACACGTGGGTGGTTTACAATTCTCTATCGATATACAGAGTGATATCGGCTCATACAAATTGCCCTCACCTCCGGGAAAAAAACCACAACGAGAGTGAAACAAAGAAAAAAGGAAAACAATAGAAATCAGAGGAAAAAGAAAAGAGAAAGATCATTCAGGTGCCTTGGGTTAGGAAGCCCGTGAATATTTAAAGAAGGTATCCTCCTGGGGGCGATTAGTTTTAAGAATTCATTGAATAAGTATAGGGGGAGAAAGGGTAGCTAACCCCCCCCCCTTTAAATTTAGAAAAAGGTTTTTATTCTGAATTCCCTCATTTCGTTTAAATATCGTAAATCATATAAATAATTGGTTTAAATTTTCATTTATATAATTGTTGGAGATTTCTGAGAAGGAAAAAATGAAAAGTATTTATATATTTATTTTTGAGGGGGATGAAGGGAATTTGTTAGATGACTTACTTTATATGACTAAAGATTAACAAATATGGCTAAACACAAAATAAAGAGATTTAAAGACTAAATTTTATATACTTGGTAAGGAGAAATAGGGGGAAAACATCAATTTTTGTGGGGTTAAGAGTAAAACTATGATTGATTATTATTATTACAGTAAAAGTTTTAGAAAAATCGGTGACTTTAAAAGTTTAAAATTTGTGAGCTGTGGGGGGGGGGGGAGAAACAATTTATTAATTATTTATTTTGGTGTGTATGTGGGATGGAGAAGTTTTTTAAATGACTTACTTTTATTTGCCTTTTAAAACATTAACAAATAAGCTTCAAAATAATAAAATGTGGGAAAGTTTCAATGAATAAATTCTAGGCATTTACTAATAGGATGAGAGGGAAAAATATCATTTTTAGTTAGTGGGGAGGAGTTTTTGTGATAGATTTTTTATTGTTACAACAAAGTGGCTATATTGTGTAAACATGGATACAGTGAGATAGACAGCAAAACAGCGAAGTGATACTTCTGGAAGGGATAATATTGAAGACTGTGATGAGAGCAAAAGGCAGGAAAGAAATTTTGATATAAGGGGGGGGCAAGGGTGATATAAATTATTTTTTTAAATCAGAATTTCAGAGAACTCAGATTTTCACCTCCAATTAATAAATAACAAAAAACTTAAATATTTTTAAGGACTTTTAGCAAATTCTGTATAACACTAACAAAGTTTTTTTAAGGAGCAAAAATTACTTTTAAAAAATTAAACACTTTTTAAAAAATTGAAGAAACATAAGAAATGTGTAGGATCACTTAAAATTATTCCGCTACATTATGGTCTATGTGGATAAATCATTTGCGGTGTTTCAAGGAGCGCCATGCTAATTTAAAAGTAATGAAATTCATATACATTACTGAGGTACTCTGGAAGACAATTATAAAAAAATATATCATGTATAGCACTTACAGTATACACACAGAGGATCTCCATAGTAATCTATTATATTATGGTCTAAAAATCTTTCGCGATGTGTTGTTGTAATAATGTTACTCTTTTACAAACAATGTAATTTAAACGACCTTCTTAAATGGACTTAAGAATGCTTGCGGTACAATATTTGGCGAAAAACATTTGCCATTCAATTACAGAGTTACACAAAAGAATTCGGTTGTAAAAAGCTCTTCGGAGAAAAACTGTTCCTAGCGTATTTAAATTATGTTTACTACTTTGAACATGAAATGCTATGAAATGCTGTTTCGTGTATATTCTCTGTTAAAAAGAATTTCCATAAAAACATTCCATTTATATATATAATCAAATTAAACCTGCTGAAATTGGTCATCTGTTTCCCGCCGTCCTTGCTTTTTTTATCGCTTAAAGTCTCTTCTTTTTCACTATTTGTTTTTTTTCTTTTTTTTCTTTCTTTTCTTTTCTTTTTTCTTTTTTTTTTTTTTAAGGAAGATACCGCACACTCAGTCTAGCTTTATTAATGTTACAGTGTTTTACAATTAAGTTTTCTTTCAAAATTTATTATTCATTGCAGAACAATGTAATAATTCCCACGAACCATCTGTCGACATATAAAAAGATGCGATTCAATAGCAAGATTTCAATATGATGAATACCAGAAGCGATGGGGCGATCGCCCCCTCTCTCTTTGAGCCCAATGAAGGGTCTGCAAAATGATATTAGATGTCCAGGATAAATGAATCGTGTTTAAGATTGAGAATGGTGCAACCTGATCGGACTCGACGAAGCTGTCACTGCCCGGGTTGGGCCGGGCCAGTTTTAACTCATGAGACTAGGGCTTGGTTAGGTCTAGAGATCTGCATCGGCCTGTATCAGACTGGCAAAAAAAATAAACAGGCCGTATGGGCCAGTCCGATAAAAAAGTGTTATAAAGATTTCAGCAAAAACGCTAAAATGAGATCTATTTACAATGAATATGGGTTTAACGACCATAAGTATAAATGTGCGTCAAGAGTAGATACTAGTTTAACAACATCAATACATAAATGTAACGTGTACAGCGTAGAAATCAGCATCAGACAGTTGCTTTGTGTCTATACGGGTTTAATAATTTTTTGGCAAACTGGAGCCCGGCTAAGATCAGGTTTGCACTGTTTTTCTACATACAGTTGGCAAAAAAAGTGTTTGTCCACTTCATTTTTTTAAATTATAATGAAATTAAACAAAAGATTTAAGCAAAAAATACTGTAATACATTAATTTAATGCATTATAACATTATAGAAGCAAAAACAAAATTAAACGGATCGATTTTTTACATTATAATAAACAAATATACAAAAATATAATGCAAAAAAAGTATTTGTACACTGTATTAATGTAATATAATTAATTAAATTTTAGTAAAATGATACAAATTAATATTTTGTGTGAATTCATTTAGCGATTATGACTACTTCTAGATGGTGTGACATAGATTCCTCCACCTTTTTTGTAGTGGTCTGGTTAATGTTATTGCATGACACAATAAGAGCTTCTTTAAAACTGTTTTTTACTGATACATATTCTTTTTCGGATTTTTGCATCCAATAGCATCCACAAATTTTCTATTGGATTCAAGTCTTGAGATTTTAGAGGAGTTGCCAGTCGTCTTCTAGTATTGTAGTAACCATGTGCCGGTAATCACAGAAGTATGCTTTGGTCGTTATCCTGCAGAAAGTGAAAAGTTTCCTCTACGCCTAATTTCTTTGCACGGTTTAATAAATTATGCCGCGACACATAAATGTTTGTTAAACCTGTCCTTCCATTGTCAATAAATTTTAAATGTCCTGCTCCATTAGAAGCTATACACCCCAAAACCATAATATTTCCCCCACCATGCTTGATAGTTTGAAATATACGTTTTGGATCTAGAACAGTTTCATTTTTACGCCAATTTTTTCGAATGCTTGGTGGCAAGAAAATTCCGAATTTTCCCTCATCAGAAAAAATTACTGTTTTCCCAAAATCCAATGATTTACTTCTGAATACGAAAGCGAATACTATGCGTTTTCGCTTATTTGTTTTGCTGATGAATGGATTTTTCCTTGAGGTTCTTCCTTTTAAGTCTGCATTGAGAAGAATATTTCTTATTGTTTGAGGTATTACTCTGATGCGAGAGGATGTTGCAAGGTCTCCAGCAAATTTTTGAACCGAACGCATAGGATTTTTTAAAGCTTTTTTAACAACACTCCCTTTTTCCCTCATTGTTAGTTTGCTGAGAAGTCCTGGTTTTCATTGAATTTCGATGCATCTAATTTATTCATAGTTTCTCACTATGCATCCAATAGTTGTAGATAGTAATTTAATAGCTTTTACAAATTCTTGTTGGGAGTTTCAATTTTTATTATGCTCAATTATAGGATTTCATATATCTAGAGGTACCTCTCTAGTTTTAGGTTCTATTCTCAATTACTTCAAGTGCAAATTAAATTAAATGTCAGTCAAATATAGTATGAAGTTAAAAATTATTTACAGTTTCTGTATAAGTAGTCCTTTGAACCATAAACACTATAAAACACAGTACATATCAGGATGGAGAAATGTACAAATACTTTTTTTGCAAGAAATTTTTAAACTTTTCTTATTAGAAAAATATTTTACATCTTTATCGAAATTTTCTGTTGTGTAATTTAAAACGCGCGGTAAACAGACTGTATTAAAACTATTTTTGCCAAAATATCTGTTTTTATTTAGTTAAAAATTAAACATTTTTGAGTGTACAAATACTTTTTTTGCCAACTGTATAGTCGGGGTCAGAACTAGACTTAATTATTCGTAAGACGTGTAGGGCAGACAACATTATTTGTAAAAGGGATAAAAACTATTAACGTACGCTAACGTACTTTTTGGAAATATACTCCTTGGTGTTTCTTAAATTCATTTCTGAACAACACGAAAGTTTGACACATTTTCTGACTAATTTTTAACTATAAAGGCACAAAATTGACAAGCCTGACTATTGAAGGGATTTGGAATCGAACAGCATATTTCATTTTTAGTAAATAAGATATTTGTATATACTTGTCGAGGTATAAGAGATTCATGTCACGTGGTTTCAGATTTTTCTCCTTTTGCATGTTGTCGCTTCCGGAAATTCGATTCAAAACGCTAATTTTCACAATATTTTCATAAATATCATGAAAATTAGCGTTTTATATAGTGTATTGCGCATTGTATTTGCTTGTATCAAAAAATTGACAACGCCATTCCATTACATTGTTTCAGAATAAAAACACCTGTTAAAATGATGTGTTTCCAAAAAGAAATGAAATCAGAAATGCATAAAAAACAGCTCCTCTAAATTTGAGAAAATATTTCATAAAATGATAAAGAAGTATTTTCATAAATGTACTTTTTATTACACAGCTTCAAAAGTTATGATAATTTTAACTTCCCTTTTTTTTCTTTTATTCTAAACCATATTAATTTTTCAGTGCATCTTTATTTGAATGTTGAAAGCCTAAGAACCTAAGTAATTATTAATGTTCTTATTGTGTATTGTCAGTAAACATTTTCTATAGAATCATCTAATAAATATGAATGCAGTAATCTTTAAAAAATCTTAATTGTATGATAAAAATCTGATTTTGTTTCGAAATGAAGATGCAGGCCGATTTCGGCCTGGACTGTTTTCACTGATTTCTGTACGGGCCGGGCCTGGCCTAGAATTGTAAAAGTGTAAACGAGCGGGCCAGGCTCGGGCCGAATATTTTGTTTTATACCGGGCCGGGCCAAAATAACATTCATTCGGTCCGGACCGGGGTGAGACTGGAAAATCCAGCCCGTCTAGACCTCTAGTCAAGTTTTCACTCTTTCGGAAACCGTTCCGAGTTCGGATCTTACTTTTTTTCTGCAAAACTTGACCACACTATATTTTTTCTTCCACTTCGGGCCTGGCGTGGACTTCGTTCTTTTCGAGGTCTACCCGAACCTAAATTTCCATGCCCAGGCTCAAAAAGCAATTCAATTTTAACCCAACCCAAGCTCGCTAATAAATAAATAAATGAATAAAAGAAAAAAATCTGATTCAGTACCGAATAGCCTGATACAAAACAGATCAACAAATCCAAAATGAAACACAATCAATCTAATATTTGAAGGAAATTGGGAAAGGTATCCCATATAATTATATCAATAATTTTTATTTTTGTTTAAGTAGAAAAATGAATATATATATAATGTACTCGTCAATATTCAAACATATAGTTTTTCATATAAAAAATTGTCTGATCTATTGAAAAATCCAGTCATCAACCAGTTTATACTAGATCCGAATTTGTCAAAATCCAAAAGAAGAAATGTCCCGAATCCGAAACGTTTAAAGTCAACCCGACCCATAATATATCAATTCGAACTTAAAAATTACAAATTATGTCAAATCGAGCCCTTACCCGAACACCTGAAACTGAAATGAAAGAAAATAAGTTCATGTATTTTAATAGAATTAAAAAATATGTTTTAAATCTTCAACTTGAATGTTATAATTTATAGAGAAAAAAAATCTAGTATTTCCTCTTTAGTGCAAAACCTATTCCTAAGTCAGCCTGCTGAAACTTGGTCCGTAGCAAAAAAGTATAAATCTATCCGGCCTACTACAAAAAAAAAAAAAACTCAAAAAAAAAAAAAAATCCCTAACCAAACTTTCTAATTAACTCGAATCCCCACCTTGTTCTTTGCGCAGCATATCCTGATGTAACTTTGCGCCATAAAACCACATTCAACCAACCAATCAATCAACCTGAGTGCTACTCTCAGAAGTGAAATTTTATCCAGAACAGAACCGAATTTGAAAAAATGTAAGTCAAACTGACCCAAATCCGACCCACAGCAAAAATGTCAAGCCGATTCGAAATGTCAAGCCGACTCACTGCAAAATTTAGAAATAATCTCCACCATCAATGAAAAACATCACCTCCTGCCCGAACCTCCAAATCTTGAAATCGCTCCCCCTTGAGGGTTCTCGTGTTCCCCCCTTGAATCAGAAAAGAGCGTTCCTCTAAGAATTGCACTTAAAATAACTTCATTTTTCAAATATTCGACAAAAAAATTTATTTGACCCCTGAGTGTATATAGTATTGCCCTGCTTCCGATCCGAACCCGAAAATAGGGTAGATGTGCCAGTAATGGGCCACCTTAAGGAATTTCTCTAAAAATAACTTTTTATTAATAGTTATAATTATTGTATTCCAATTTTTTTCATATTATATTAATCTTTCAACAATATTTAACTAATCCCACAGTTACATTTTTCAATAGAAATAAAAATTTAATTTTAAATAATAGAAATATATCTAAACACCCAAAAGCCCAGTAATGGACCACCTATGTTCCAGTAATGGGCCACCCTACAAAAAATAACAGATAATTGTTTTTAGGTGCGTTCGTAATTATGTAAACACGTATCACCTATAGTTGTCGTTCAGTCCGTCCGGCTGCCCCTCTGTCTGTCCGTTTGTCTGTTCGTCTGTCTGTCTATCTGCATATAACAACGCAAAAACTATCCAACCGAATAGTTTGAAATTTAAAATACATAATTATTACATAATTTGGTCGAGTCATTTCAAATTTTATGAAAATAGGATGAACGGATCAATTACAGGGAAAATCAAAAGGATTCCGTTACATTACGATCAATGGGGAAAAAGTTAAAAATGCATTTTCATCGTTTGCAATTTAAAACATATAATTATTACATAATTTTGTCGAGTCATTTCCGATCTTATGATAATCAGATGCATAGATCAATTACAGCGACTATCAAAAGTATTCCGTTACATTACAGTCAATGGGGAAAAAAGTTGCAAATGCATTTTAATGGTGTTACACTCATTCGAACATAATAAAATTGACATGAACCTATGACGTATATGTATACTAAAATAAAAATTCTGTACAATCTGAGATGCAAAGAATATTTATTATTAAATTACAGGGCCACACAAAAGTATTCCACTACATAATGCTATACGGGGAAACATTGTTTGGGACATGTTTTAATTATATTAAACTCTGCCACATTTTATGAATATGATATGCGTTGCTGAGGTGTAATGAAAATTCCTGTATGTTTATAGGAATACAAAGAGTTCAACCACTGTACTGTATCCGAAGTATTGTCTACTATATCAGAAGATCTGTATATTTTTAAAACTTCATTATCGTACGAACGCACCTCATTTGCTACGCTTCACGTGCAATTTCCAACTTGTTTCAATTATATTTTGCTCCAGAACTTAATGAAAGCATACTAATGAAACAAAATATTAAAACTTAAGTTAGAAATTCATTACATTAAAGGATTTATAATGAAAAGACATAAAACAAAATATTTAAATTTAAGTTATGAATTTATTGTAATCAAGGATTTATAATGTGGATATAAAACAAAATATTAATGATATTATTAACTAACATTAAAGGATTTATATTGTAAACAAATAAAACAAAATATTTAAATTTAAAGGATTTATAATATAAAGACAATGTTTTACTGAAATCAAATTTAGATAAAATAAGGCATTAAAAAAAGTCTCCAATCTTCATTTATATCATTATCTAAATGATGTGCTGTGCAACTGTGAAATATAAATAACAGATCTTCAATTTTATCACCCCTTTCCGATAGTCCAAACTATTCAATATGGAGTTTTAGAATGCATTTAAAATGAAAATGTTCTTGCATTATCCAAACATTTTCAGATAAGCATAGAGCCCATCATTTTGGCACAGATTGATTCCACAATTTCCCTTCAGAGATGATTATATGGATATATTATCACCAATGGAGCAATCTCATTAGTTGCTGAAAAACATCCCGTAACAGTGATTTGTTCTTTTTCGTTATTTGGTACTACATAATACACATCTTTAACTGATTTTGATCCTAAAATTTTCCTTGTTTTAAGAGCACAAAAGAAACCTTGTTGAAAACTTGTTTAACCTTATTGAAAATTCTCTCTGTATGCTTTAGAATTCGGAAGAAAACATTAATAATATCTTCTTCCAAATATGATTTTACATTTCTGAACCAACTTAAAACAACTTCTTTTGTAACGGCACATCTAGATTTTGTCAAATGTTCTGCTTGTGTTTTGTACCAATTTTGGATGACTTTTTTAAAACAACTGTTTATAAAGAAATAGCCTTTATTACATTCTAATAGGTAAAATTTAAGTATAAATTTGATTATTTAGCTTTTCAGTTAAATCAAAATATTTTATCTCTACTGGAAAAACACTTTTTGTATTGGTCACTTGGGTGGTCCATTACTGGAAAATCACGAATTAAGCAATCCAGTAATGGGCCACCCCTCCTAAAATCTTAAAAATAAATAAAATTTTGTAAATGGCCATTGATATATTAAATTCAATGTTTTATATTGATAACCAAACAAAAACATTCAACTTTTACGGAAAAATAAAAAATATATAAACTAAGTAAGTAAAGTCTGCTCTTAGCATGTTCATTAAGATTTTCAGTGAAAAACAGAAAAACTGTGAAACTTTATTTTCTGCTTCCTAATTGTTTTGACGAAAAGTGTAAAAAATTAATCCAGCTTATAAAGCATGCAAGATAGAGTTAAGAAAAAAATAATAAAAGTTTAACTATCCTTTATTATTTTTTTATAAACCAAAAAGTGCGAGGTGGCCCATTACTGGAAGGTGGCCCATTACTGGAATATCTATCCTACCATTGGAAATCAAATCAAAACCCGACCAATTTTTTTTTGTCAATTTAGAATCGAAATGAAAGAAAAACAATCCATGTTTTAATGGAATTATTAAATGTCGACATTTATATTTCTAATATCAATTTTATCTTTTATATAGAAAATAAATATCTAATATATACTCATAACGGAAACAACCAAAGAGAGATGGCTAAATTGTTGAAAAGTATTCGTTAAATAGAGGTATCTTCTATTCGAGACATTCCGTATGGATATTTTAATGTACATGTTAACACTTGCGAATAGCAGTGTTAACATGTAAATTGAAATGTAAAATCTTAAATATTCATAATTAACTATTTGGAAATGTCTGTTATGGCATTTATATAGTTTCATTTTATAGTGTCTTCGATATTTTCTTTTATAATACTCCTTTAAACTATTTTCTTCCATAACGGTGAAAATATTTACACTTTCATTTGAAATATGGGGTCGAATCGTATCCTTCTTGAGAGATTGAAAATCCACTGTGAATCAGATCAGAACCCAAAATAGTGTAAATTAATTTTACGCCAAAACAACTACAGCAACAAAAAAGAATGCAGAGAAAAGCAGATAAAAAGTAGAATTCCACTCGTTCCGCAAAAAAACGTAAAAATCCACTCGACCAGTAGCAAAAAAGTAAGAAGTCAACTTGACCGAAACCAAACCAGCGTCAATAAAATAGTACTCAACTCAACCCCCCCCCCCACACACATACAAAATAGAAATCAACCAGACCCAATACCAACCAGCAGCAATAAAGAAAGAGAACCGGACCCCAACCCAATCCGCAGCGGCAAAGTAGAATTGAACCTTACCCAAACACGACTCGCAAAAAAAAATATTTAACCAGAACAACGGCAACAAATGAAAGTAAACTGGACCGAAACCCGACCTGCAACGAAAAAATTTAGCCCCGATCCTACTCACGATGAAAAAAATTGTCCCGACACGAGCTGCAGGTGCGATTGGAATCTCCAAATTTCTGAAAAGTCCCCCCCCCCTTTTTGAGAAGTCTCCAGATCTGCCCTTTTACCAAATAAAAACTGCAAAATCGTGTAAAAGTTTTACAATGTTATATTGAATTGTCACCCATTAAATATATACGAACTTGTAAAGTTTGTAAATATCTCGACAAATCTTGTCCACGATACTTTGTACTATGATGTTTTGGAACATGCAAAAGTCTTCTGCTCGATAGAAGCTGCATTAGTTGAACGTCGACAAAAAACTCCAAAGAAGAAACAATTCTGAAAAGTATTAGAGAGTAAAATTTGCTGAATAGCAGACTTTAAAAAAATTGCTATATTTTGCCTTACAGTTTCATTATTTTTACTTTTCTACTATAACTAGCGGCCCGCCCTCACTGTTCTTCGGGTAGAGCAAGTCGCCCAGTCCCCTGCCACTACTGACACCGCAAATTATTTTTACCACTTCATCTCATTAAATTCAACTACTAAAAACATTACCCTCATTTTAGGTAGTCGGATAAAAAATAGCTTATATGTTAATCTAAGGCAGTGTTCTCGCTGTCGCTCGCCAATGCGCCAAATTGCGACTAAATTCTTCATTTGGCGAGTAAACAAGCAATTAGATTCGCCAAATTGCTAGTGCTCAATTTTTGCTTTTTCATTTTTTTCTTTTTCGTTTTCATACATATGCATATATATATATTTAATGTATACATATTTTTTATATTTGTAGCGGATAGTTGAAATTAGATTAATAACAATCGCTGTCACAGTTGTAGAAACTTAGGTTATTTTAGAACATATTGAAAAAAAGAGGTTACATTAAAGGATTAAAGATATTTTTTGTGCTACATGGCGAATCTATTTTGCTAATACATTTTTCATTTGGCGAATGTTTTTTATTTTTAATTCGCCAAATTACTAACGTTGATCAAATGTCAGCGAAAACACTGATCTAAGGTGTCAGATACCTCCATACAAAATTTCATAAAAATCGATCCATCCGTTCTTGAGTTATAAATGGTGTAACTAACACGATTTTGCTTTATGTATATAGATTATAGCAGCCCGCACCGACTTCTCATGGATATTTAAGAAAAATTTCAAGTTATAAATTTTTACACACACACTCATAACCTAATAATTAAAATGCCGTCTCCGACATTGACTCCCCTCCCGTGCCCCAGTGACGCCTACATCACACATTATGATGCAGCCTAGTCGAGCGGGGTAAACGGCAACCATTAAATCAGTCTTGATTTTGAAGTAATTTATTTTGATAAGAATCAATACCAAAGTAACAATAAAGAGCTTTTACAGAAACGGCATTTTAATTATTTTTTTAAATAAAAAACACTTATTGTGACATAACTATAAAAGTTAGACATATGCTGTTGCGACATTTTTTGTAGATAATTAGATGTTAACAAAGTCGTAGTACATTATTTTGTTCTATAATCAATTGTATTCGCAAGTTCATTTTTCTACACCTTGGGTTACAATATTGGCATTTTAATAAGGATCCCTAATTGTTTTGAAAATATAATATAGCCTATGTTCACCGGAAATAGTGTAGCTGTCATACGGTGAAAGAATTTTTCAAATCCGTCAAGTAGTTTCGGAGCCTATTCAATTCAAACAAACAAACAAATCTTTCCTCTTTATAATTTTATATTAAATTAAATAAGTAATATTTATCCCTAGGCTTATTGAAAAAGTCCGCATTTGAAATTGTAGAAAACGTTACAATTTTAAATATTTGACTGCTCCTCCTAAAAAAAAATCCTCCCTCCCCATATTTGAAGCTCACAACTCTTTAAAATATTTACTATCTGTTATAACTTTTTTGAAAACTCCAAAACAATCGTTTCGTGATTTGTTTTTAACTTTAATTAATTTGTGTTTCAGCATTTCTTTTCCTTTTTTTAGTAATTGCTAAATAGTTTTAAAAATTAAAAAACACGGTTTTATATCAAGTCGGGCTAAAAAGTTTAATTTTTTTTTGGGGGGGGGAGGGGGTTGCATAGTTACGATTTTCATATGTGTTTCAGTGATTGCCATGTGTCTAGTGGGTCAGGTAACCTTTAGTTTCTCAAATTGCTTTTGATTCGTTTATCCGGCGTTTTATTTTTATCCTTTTAATCCTTCGCTTTTTATCCTTCCGGCGACTATAGCCTATGTTCACCGGAAATAGTGTAGTTTTCCAACGGCGAAAGAATTTTTCAAATCCGTCAAGTAGTTTCGGAGCCTATTCAATGCAAACAAACAAACAATCAAATCTTTCCTTTTTATAATATTAGTATAGATAAATAATGATAAATATTTGCAATTCGTTGTCTTTGCAAATATACCTTTATGTTATATTAAAATAAAATGTATTACGCAGGATAAATTCCCCATTTTTAACGACTGTTAAAAGTGTATCGATTTCCTCAAAAGTAATAAATATAAAAAAAGATTTCTTTAAAGTTTGAAACAAGTTGATCAACAATTTTAAAATTACCAATCTTTAAGACTTTCTAACTTTAATTTCTGCTTATTTTTGATAAAACTGTTTTTCGAACTG
>OZ025298.1:175266194-175286194 GCA_964019185.1 Maratus speculifer
GAGAATGTATAATTAGTAAAGTAAATAGTGAAAACAAGGAGGAAGTTAGAAATATAATGTTTACTGAATTAGATAAATATATGAAAAGGCCTTTAAATCTTAATACACCTGAGTTAAACATTGTTAAAAATCTGAAAAAGGATAGTGAAGTGTTGTTCATACAGACTGACAAGTCCAACAGGATTGCTGTTTTGGATCGTAATGAGTATAAAGTTAAAATGCAAAAAGCTATTGCCGATATGGATTGTTCCTTAATTGAAAAATTGCCTTTGAGTAAAAGCCACAAAAAGGTGAAAGATATTATTGAAAAAGGTTGTTGGCCAGATAATGTTAAAGTTAGATTGTTTATTAATAAACAAGGTGTGATTCCACGTTTGATAGGTAGATTAAAAGATCATAAAGAGGGGTATCCTCTACGCCCCATCGTTACGAGATGCCAAGCACCGACTTACTATTTGGAAAAGGCGTTTGTGCTTATTTTGAAAGAGTTACTGCCGCCATCAGAGTATGTTGTGGATTCCACTGCAAGTTTTGTTGAAAGCATAAGGACACTTGAGATTCCTCATAACTGTTTATTAGCTAGTTTGGATGTCAAATCACTTTTTCCGTCGATTGACATTGCTGAAGTTTGTGATGAAATTAAAAAGAGGATTGACAAGGCGGAAATATATAATGACAGTATAAAATGTACTTTGAAAGATGGATTACAGTTGATTGTACAAAGTAATTATTTTGTTTTTTGATGGTAAAATTTATAAGCAAAACATGGGTGCCCCTATGGGTTCTCCTATTTCGGGTTTTTTAGCTGAGTTTAAAATGAGGCCTTTTGAAGAGAATATTTTCGCAAAGTTCGAGAAAGTTCCTAAATTTTGGAAGAGGTATGTTGACGATGTGTTTTTAATTTGGGAGGGGGGGAGTTGAGTCTTTCATTGTTTTTGTATATGAAGTTAATAAGCTGGATAGGAATATTCAATTTACGTTTGAATTGGAAAATGATCGTGCTCAAGGGCGGCGCCAGAGGGGGGTCCGTGGGGGCATATGCCCCCCCGTCGGGCATACCTGGCCCCCCCATCGGGGTCAAAATTGAATTTCGTCGGGGAAAATATTTTGACTTTTGAATTTCAGCCCATTCAAGTTGGGTCGAAATATGGAGCTTTTTTTTTTTTTTTTGAAAGCCGGATTGACTAAACTAATTCTTTTTTGTACAGCGGTTTCTGACTGAAGTTTGATTCTTGCAATTTGAGTTTAGATAAACCCGAATTGTCGAAAAAAATCTGAATTTTTAAAATAAAAATCTACATGGATGACAGCATAGGATGATGCATGAATGACTCTATACATGTTTATTTTTCAACTAAAAGATAAAATTTATACTAAAAATTAATTTTATACGGTTCTTTTTTTTTTAACTACATTAAATTTTTGGATCAGTTTTCGCTTATTTTGGATTTACGATCGGCTTGGTAATGAAGAATTTTTACTTCAGTTAAAATACGAAAACGAAAATTATTTTGTCGGGATTGTCTTGGATAACAAGTAGAATGCTTCATCGTGTCGGGCAAACTGTACCTGACGTGACTCGCAGTCTGGACCGCAGAGCCGTCCTTAGGGGTGTGCGAAAGGTGCGGCCGCACAGAACCTCGCGCCTAGAAAGGCCTCGCGTTGGAATGAAATAATAATTTTAAAAAAAAATTAAATATCTAAACATTTTTTTAATTTCTGCATGTTATTTATTTCCTGATTAAATTTAGATATTTTAAAATGGTTATTTATAAAATGTAAAACTTTTATCAATCAAAACTTAGGCGCGGATATTCAAAAGCAAAAAATATTCCTTGTAGTCTTTTAGTTTTCATAGTTTAGTTTTGTGAACATGCTGTGACATTGTTACAGAATATTTGGAATAAAATTATCCAGTTTTGCTCCACATATTCATGGGAGTCCAAGAAAAGGTAAGGAGAGGGGCTCATTTCTCTCTGAAAAATGCATACTCATACACATTTTAAGCACTATGTTTCTTATTAAATGGTTAGTAATAACTTCATTTTATGCTAAGAAAAAAATAGAATGCAGAATGAAAAATACAAGTGTACAGTTAGTGCAAAATTATACATCCTCTTAGCTTCATATATGAAAAAAGGATGTGCAAGTGAAACACTAATTTATACTTTTTGTACAGATGCTGCAATTTAGTACTTCTGCAAAACATGAGCCTCAAAACTAAATTCGATTTTTTTAACAGAATTTCATTTAGATTTTTGGAACAGAAATTCCTTTAATGACTTTAATATCTTTTCCAGAGAAGGCTCTCAAAATGTTTTAGGATGGAGGGCTGTGCCCCCCACCCTTTGGCACCCCTCTAGTTACGGCCCTGATTCGATATGAGACTCTAGAAGAAAAAGGCCTCGCAAAAGTCTCGCACCCGGCCTCGCCTTTACTAGGGACGGCTCTGCTGGACCGGATCGGGTTGAGCCTAAATTTTTGTCGTTGAGTGTCGGATTCCAGTCGGGCTAACTTTAATTGTTCCAGGTTTGGGTTGGATATTGATACTTATGGTTCTTGATTCGAGATGAATCGATCTCTCAAAAGAATTTACAAAACTTATTTTAAGATGAAAAACTGTATTTGAATGTCAATGAATTTATGTATACTGATTTTTTTACTTAAAATCTAAAATTGTTACTGAATATATAATTTTAAACATTATCTTACATAATTCGCATTACAGCATGGATATATTTTTTCATCAGTTTGAATTAGGGTTTGGTTGGGTTGAAATATTTCGGGTTCAGGTCGAAATGTAGAAATGTCGAGCTCAAATCGGGTTTCGGGTAGAAACCCGATCCTGCATCTCCTCGGAAAATTAAACTCAACTCGACTGGCGGTTTTAGACGGACCTGGCTAAAGTTAATTTTTTTTCGGAGAGTTTAGGATTGACTTCTATTTTTTGAGTCGGGTAATTTTGATTGTTTTAGCGTATGGGCTCGATTCTATGAGATTCCTCAAAAGTATCCCCAAAATATATTTTAAAATGAAAAATTATATTATTTGAGTGTCAATGAGTCAATATACAGATATATCGATTTTTCTACATAAAAAATATAATTGATACTAGACTACTTTTCCATTATTGCTTTACAAGATGGAATTTTGTTTTTTCATACTGAGTTGGGATTGCGTTCGGAATGAATACTATTGATTTTAGATCGAAGTTTTGTCAAGTTCGGGTTATCTATTTTTTAAAAACTGGTTCAGGTTGAATGGATATATAATTAATTAGCTCAGGTCGGGTATAACCCATTCCGCGGAGGATTCCGTGCTCGGTAAACAATCCGTGAATTGAACTATCCCCCCGCCCCCATTGATTAGATTCCGTAAAAACAGAAAAAAATTGCACTTTAATTTTGCCATTTCAACTCCACCTCCTGCAAAAAATATAGAAAAAACACCAAATACCTGAAATATTCACACCTAAAGCAGCATGTTCGTCAAATTACATGGGGTATTCTGGCATCTGTGTTGCTTAGTACTATTCGTATTAGAAACGGAATTTAAATCCCTTTTATCTAAAAATATGTAAAAATCAGAAATCTAAGATCAAAATAAAAAAAAAAAAAACTTATGGCAGAAGGCAGAAATTAATTAAAATAATAGAAAAGATGAAAATCAAAGGAATGCTTCGGCAATGTTGAGACGGGAAATTTTGGTCCTCGCAGACCTCTAACCCGCAGCTAGATCTCCTGAATAACTCGCAGTTCGAATCAGCGATATATTTATAATTGCAGATCGCTTTTCGCTGATATTAAAATAATTCACTTTTAGATTCCCAACTATTTTACAATTTTTCACTTCATTTACATTTCTCTTGGAAATTTTGTATTAAAGTTTTTCTTTCAGATTTAAATTTTGATCTTATCAAAATTTGGAACATCACACTTTGTGCATTTGATCAATATACACTCTAAAACAAAATGGAAATTGAAGATATTTTCCCCCATTGTTTTTATTATTATTTCTATAGCTAAAAAAGTCTGCTTTAATTTGAACATTTTTTCGAAAATAAATAAAATTAATCAATTTAATGCTAAAACTACCTGAAATCCTCCAATATCTACAGATGCATTTTTTTTAATTAAAGGACTGTTTTATTAACTGTGCAACAACGCTGTGTACTAGGTTTTTCTATTATAAACTGATTTTTTACTTATCTCTATTTTCTCTCAAGATATGAAAAATTCATGAACCAAATCTCAATTTAAAAAAAATTCTACAATCAAAAGACAGAAAATTCTTCAAGTAATAGAAAAATCCGTTCCAACCACACGTGCGTTCCAGCAAGTTACTGCCTGTATGTTTTATTTTTTTTCGAAATGTTTTTTGAGAGTTTATAAAATAATTACATTTTCTCAAAAATGACTAAATTAGAAAATGATGGAAAAAGTAAAACGCGGTACTTATAAACTCTTAAAATTTACATATTTCAAAAATTCTAGTTCGATTAATTACTTTCACATTCATTTCAAGGAAATTAGTATTTAGTACAGCAACGTGTTCAATTTTAATGAAAAAGGATATGAAAGAAATTTCAATTTTATTCAGGTTTTGTTCTAGTCAAGTGTGTTGTTTCTTTATACAGTAATTTCCGGAGTTTAACCTCTTCAGACCCCAGAGTTTATTTATGTACTTTTCTTAATTTCAGTTATGGATTTATATTATCAAACCGATACCTAAAAAAGATTGATCAGCAAAAAAAATTAGAATTTATTTTTTGTTGATAAAAGTTGATGATACATCGGGACTCAAAAAAGACATTTTTTGACAATTTCTTTGGATTTTTTAATTTTATTATACTTTTTTGCATTGTAAAAACACTGAAAAACATAAAATAAATATATATTTGGTAATTTTTCATTACTAATGGACTCTACAAATGATTCACACATGATGACACAATAAAATTATTTGAGTTTTCATTTTTGTTTCGTACATTTTTGCTTCAAGCCAATTTTATATAACACGTAGCTTACTAAAAAAGAGCTATAACAAACAAATTACTATTTTGTTTAATTCTTCTATCTGTTAGGCCTCCATTTACACCAATTTCTCTTTTTTTACATTATTTATATACGTGAAAATTTTTTTAATGATATGTATCCTATAAGATACATCAGGTCTGAAGAGGATAAGCCGCGGATCAAACAATCATATCTTGACCCAGAAAATTTTAAAAATAAAATTTGACTTTTTTGATCGCGGTAAATATTTATCATCAATTACTGAATAAGTTTTCTGGGTCCAAAAATAATTGTTTGATCTGCGGCTTATAAACCGGAAATTACGGTACTTGTATTCTTATTTAGATTTCAATCTAACGATGTTTAAACTGCAAATAACAGCTGCGGTTCATCAAAAGGAAATGCATGCCTATCTGTTTTGAGTAGTTTTCAAATTCGGTTCTGCAAGTTAATATAAAACAAACTTTTCGATAGCTGGAATGATAAAGAGATCGATGAATATGTTGTTTAGCTTCAGCAAACGTATTCTTGCTGATTGGTTGTAAAAAGAACCTTTATACATCTCAATGTTGCTGTGGGAATTACTAGAAAAACATCTGCTCTGATAGGCTTGAAGGATATTTCAGAGTTACATAAGGTGCAGTACCCTATTATCGACATTTGTACATTGACCACAGATATAAGGAGTTAATTTTTTTTTTCCTAATCTAGTATTTTTATTTAAAAATATCGAATTCGACCATTTAATGCTTTTTTTTACAAAAAATATATAATTAATCATACAGTAACCGTAAGAACAATGCTACAATGACCTTTTAAAGAACGAATCTGACTATAAAACAATGAAATTTATGACTTTGCAAATTTTGCATTTGAATTATTATTTCTACTAATTATAAATACTTTATGAGTTCAATCTTTTTACGAATGTGTGAATTATAATATTTTTCTGCAGTACATAAAAAGTTTCAAGTTTTTCATACGAGTAAGTTCAAATGATTTCTTATTTCTTTGCGTTTGTATGTAATTTGATATTTTTACCCGAGTGCTTTTATTTTAAAACTTCTTTATACGCAGAATTCGTAATTTTGTTTATAATAATAATTTAACTTAAAAAAAAATATGTAAGTTTTTCATTTGTATTTTTGCATTCAGTAATACAAACACTATAGCACCGATTATTACGCCTCATATATTACGTACGACATGGATTAAACATTAATATTCCTGGGCCCAACATAAATAAGATTTAAATGAAATTTCAGTTTTACAATTTTCGGAACTGCGAATTTTTAAACTTCTAAATATCGCACATTTTAAAGTTTTATACAGTGACGTAGAGAAAAAAATGCTCTTTTAAATGAAATTTGTTTGCAAACTTTATCACAATTTGTTTTCAAATTATTAATATTTTTAAAGTTTTTATTACTTTTTTTGTCATTGTGTCAACAGAAGTATTCCATTTTTGGACATTAAATATAGACCAATCACAAAACGAATAAAATAAATAAGTTCCGGAATTCAACCAATAAAAAGATTCAGATCTGCTTCAGATTTTCCAGTTCTCCATCGAGATCAACAACTATTTTCCAAATAGTTAAAACAAAAAAAAAAAGATTAATTCTTTTTGATCAGAACTCTTCGTGTAAAACAGTTTATAACCATATCGAAGTAGAAATTCATGTTTTGTAGAAATAGAGTCAAGTCGGGTCGAGATTTTAACTTTTTTCGGGGGGAGAGGGAAGGGGCTAATATATATAATACTTGCTAGACCATATAAGCAGGCAAACTTTTTAAATTTTACGCCGACCGGAACATTAATTTATTTTGTACGAACTGGGTCCTTGAAATTTTTGCCGACGCAATTTTTAGGACCTGGCCCATCACGCGGGGACCTCTAATATATGTTGTAAACTTGGCCCCCTGTCGGGGATACAGTGCCCCCACGTCGGGCAAATTCTGGCGCCGCCCTTGATCGTGCTATTTCATTTTTAGACGTGTGGCTTATTAGAGAGGGTTCTATGTTAAAAAGGAAAGTTTACAGGAAGGATATAGCTAGTCAGCATATTATTCCATTTTCTGCGTATTCACCCTTTGGGTATAAGTTTTCTACATTCCGGTTCATGGTTAATCGTGCGTTTATTATTTGTTCTGATGAATTTTTGTATGAGGAGTTAATTTATATTTTTAATATTGCTAAGTTGAATGGTTACAAAAAGTAAATTGGTTAAAAAAATATTAAAAAGTAATAAATTGGTTAAAAATTATAGGGGTAAAAATAATTCTCAGGTTAATTGTAATTTGGTTGATAATGCATGTGAGAAGGGGGAAGAGATTGGGGTTAAAAGACTATCGCTTTCTTATATAAAGGGTAATTTTGAGAGGCTTAAAGCTAAAATAAAAAAGTTTAAAATAGAATTAGTTGCTAAGCCACCTCCTAAGTTAAAACATCTTCTATACAGAGCTTTAGATCCGGTTCCACAGGATGATCTAGCGGGGGTGTATGAAATTCCATATGAGAATGAAGGGGGGGATATTAATTTTTATATCGGTATGACAGGTAGAATGTTTGGGGTTAAAAAGAAAGAGCATGAATGTGACATAAAATTTGGTAGGGATAAGACTGCGTTATCAAGATTGTTTTTAAAGAGGGAGATTAAAATTTGTTTTAAAGATAGTAGATTAGTGTTCGTTTCTAGTTTATTCCGAAAATTAATCATCCGTGAATCCATAGAGATATATTCTAGGAGGGATAGGGTTTGTAATGATTCTTATTCTTATGACATTCCGAGTTTGTGGTTAGAATTACTTAATAAATATTTAAAGGGTGAGTCTAATAGGGGAAGCCGCGGTGGCATTGGCTATTCACGATCATAGGGGGCGCAATATTCTGTGTTTTGGGTTTTTAAATTACCTTTATATCCTGTGTCATTTAGTTTTCTACTTTTATTAATATTAATTTTATACGTATTAAATTTAATATATGATCAAAATTTATTATATTTATATGCCGCGGTGGCAATGGCTATTCACGATCATAGGGAGCGCAATGTTTTGGGTCTTTAAATTATATTTATATCCAGTGTCATTTAGTTTTCTATTGATTTTATGTGTTATGAATACAGTTCTTATGAATGAACCGAAGCATGTCAACTTTTTAATTTTTATTTATGACACCTGTTCTAAGTAAATAAATATGAAATGTTTTTTATACGCAAAGATGGCTGTTTTATTTTGTATTCAGACTGCTAAAAGAATTTCTGAAACATTTACTTATCTATAGTAGGGTTTGAAATGTCATAAAATGTGGATCCAGCTAGATTGGCGTGCTAAGTTTGATATTTTTATTTTATTCTGGAGATTTTGATACTTAAATTTCAAACATGTTAGATGCCACTTTTTTCTTACACATTTTTAGGTGATTTGCAAGATGGCAAAGATGGTTGCCATTTACTAACTTTTCAAATATTTGTGGCATATTATTTGACCAGTATGTCAAATTATATGTTTTCGGGGTCAAAAAACACAAATCTGCAATAAAATTAGGAATAAATTGAGTTTTTAAGTGTTTTATGCGATAAGATACAAATAAAGAACAAAAATATGGAAGCCATCAGATGTACTAACGTTTTATTAACCAGTTATATAGGGTAACATCCCCAGTAATTGGCATGCACCAGTGATTGGCACATCCTACAAACATGTCCTAAAATAAGATTTATATCCAGTCTTTTAAAAATGCAAGACCATATACCAGTTATATGCTCATTTACGTTAAAGATTATAACTTTGATTTATGCTTCTAGATGACAATAGTGCCTAGGAAAAAGAAACAATTATGGCTTGTATCAAATTAGCCATTTTTGTTGCAAATGCTTTTTCTTTGGCTTAAGGAAGGCGTGCTTTTCAATTCATTATTATCTGATTTATAATATGTTTTAAATTTTAATTGACAACAGTTTTGTTTAGTTAAAAAGGGTTACTTTAATTGAGTAAAAGTATTTTCGACACAAATATTTGGATTTCTGAATTAATGATAGATGCCAATTAATAGTGCTTCAATTTTGCTAGTTCCATGTAATTGGCACTTGTTCCAATTACAAGGAATTCGCATGTAATTTGAGATTAAACCACTTATTTTGGAAGTACTTTTAAAGTTATAGACTAATTTTGTTTATCATTTGTTTTTATTTGAAAATATGAAATATTATCAATAATTGGAATCTATTAAAGCTTCATATGACAATTACTAGGGACAGCATGACAATTACTGGGTATTAATATAAGTATATTGTATTGTTTTAAAGTGTTCACATTTCAGACTAATATGCTGATTTCTTACTCTCAAAAACCTGAAATATGGCATCTTCATCTACAGTAAATTCATTTAAAGCGATTGAACCCAATGCAAAATGTAAAGGTTTTTTTTAATATAAACATGTGTCAATTACTGGATCACAAGGTGTCATACATTGGTGCTCTAGGTGCCAATTACTGGTGATTTCAGCAACTTTTTATAAATATATTTTTATAAAAATACTTTTTAAATTTTTTTTGCTTTTAGTGGGCAAAATAGATGCGCAGGTATGCATTCTTTGATTTAAAAATATTTCCAAGTAAATATCTTATTTCTTTGTAATGAAAAGTACCAATTACTGGGGATGTTACACTACAATAAAAATTTTTAAATGAAATAACATCATTTAATTGAAGATATTGAACAAAATTACTAAAAACAGCATTTATATATATACAATTCTGGGATGTTACGTATCCTCTTTTGAATCATTACTATGGCTGTGATAACATTGATAGTCCTTTTATTGTTGTAGTCGCTGCTTTTGCAAAAGGCAGTACAAAGCTCTTTAAGCAAGAGCATTTCCCAACTATGCATGTTCTCTTACACTCACATTTCACAAATTCAGTAACTCCTTTCCATTTATTTCCCAACCATTGCCAATATGTAGATGTATTGTAGGTCGGGAATTTTTCTAGCCTTTTCCACTGGTGCAAATTAAGTCGGATCGTGGAATATGAGCTCCAAGGGTTGTGGTAACTATTTCCCCTTTGAAACTTTTAATTCTGAAAAACTGTTATCTTAACACTGAAACCTTGAAAAATTACCATTTTTTAAATGAATCAAGTTGGTGAAATTTTCAAACAGCGACAAATTGGATAATAGATAAGCATTAAGTTCCTCATGTACTTGAAAAGCTGCTATCATATTGTCATCACACTGAAAATTCACATGCACTTTTATCTACTTCTTTTATGAAATGCCTACAAGTATATCTCCTCACTCTCCACCGGTATATGAATGTAAATCTGGTAAATCTTTGCTTTTATGAGCACCTATTGCTCGACATCTTTCATTAATATTAATTTTTCTGTGTTTATTGCCTCGACCAGTGACAAAATTGATTTCACTATCTACTAGAAGATTTGAAACCAAGCCAGTCAGCAATATGAAAATGTCAGTATCTTGCGAAAATACATCAATCTCATAATTATCATGATGGTTCATGGTATCAAGTACATAAAGAGATATAACAGTGCCTACTTTTTCATGTGTATAATCATATAATTCTGAATCGAAATCATTCGCGTGGACAGTGTATGCATTACTGTCAAAAACGACAATAAATTTCTTCTCACTAGTAGCAAAACCCTCTAGTAATTTATTCCCGAAGTGTTCAGTTAGCTGTGATTTTGTCTCATTTTGTGAAAGAATTGTCATTAATGGCACCAACATTAAATTGGTACTATTTGTAATTGTAAATCTAATAGGTTCTGTAATCTCCAATGTTTTCTTACACGTTTACTCCTTCAAGGAATGCTGAAGATATTGGTCAAATATGATTCTCTCCTCAGTGTATCCATTTGTCATTTTCATAATGATCACGGTAAAAGCATTTGCTAAGTCTTCACAAGTTTTCTCGGCAGGTATCTTTTCTACTGATAGTACGATTGTCATTCCCTCTATAATACACAGTTTTTTTTTAATGTAGAAGTAATTGAGTATTATAAGGTTTTAAGTATGGAAGAAAGTTTATTTTGCTCTGTTTCTGCAATAAATGAACTTTTGTCAGATGGAATATGAAGATATCTATCAGAAGAAATTTATGTTCTTAGTGTTATCGATAATTCGTAGTTTCTCATTGCATCTTTTATGTTTGTAGACATTTGATGTCTGGATTCCATAAAAATAAGTAAGAAGTTGCCAGTCTTTTCGAATTTTAGCCAATTTATCACCAATCTTAAATGCAGTCTTCTTGTTACAAGTACTAAATTTCTTTAATTTAATATTTTTCATTAGACTCCATAGCGACAATTTAGCGAATTTACTCTATAGTCGGTCTTTTATAAATTCTTTAAACTCCAATTGGTTTTTTTGGTCTTGGTTCAGAATATCATCCGTCGCAGATGCTGGAACTTTCATAGATGATGGAATATTCATTAGTATGGTGTTATCTTGGAAAGGGTTTCCTCCAAAATGACTCTGAATACTCCCCTTGGCGATGGATGCAGTATGAAAAATTCTTAGTGACATGGAGGTCTAATGTTGATAGCTGGGCTGCTTTGAGATTACATTTGGACAGTATTTTTTAAAGAAACTTAAAACAATGCGTAATACATCTGGTGCACAAAAGAAATACCTTTCGATTGAGCTTTCATTCTGAGTTAAAGCAATAACTCCAGCAATGTTCTTCAGTTCTTTGATTTTCTGTTCCAAGTTCTAATCTGAAAATACTTTCGCAAACGGCACATTAGATATGTATACTACAAAAGAACCAGATTCAAGAGCTCTCCATACTTCTAGATATGCTGTTTTAAGGACCTTCATCTGTGCTATGTATATTGTAATGTGTCTAGCATAATGAAATCAAACATGAGATAAATAATATTTCATTTTTTCCTCTAATGATGCAAAATGCAATGCCCAGTCACCTTGACGAGTGTAACACATGAAACGTAGCGAAGAACCGTATTGGTTCATATACTGTAGTAGGATCTTTGCCATGTCACGACTACTTTGAGTAATATAAGGAACAAAATCCTTTTCAACTACAAATTTGGTCTCTTCAAACAAAATTGTAGCTTTAACTTCACAATTGAATAATTTTTCACTTAGTGAAATGCATTTTTCTTGCAGAGGAATAATCTCTATAGAATGCGGCAGTTTTCAAAGAGAAGCTCGTGGCATGTCAAAACGATTGTCATGTAAATTTCTAAGCCTCTAGTGTATTTCTTCTCTCAAAAAATCTGAAGAATTGTTGCAGGAAAGTACACACAAATTTCAGTACATATGAGATCAAGGCCACTACCATCAATGTATTTTTCTAGTGCAGGGGTAAATGAAACACAAAGATGTGGTCCTTACTCAGAGCATCTAATTTTGATTGTTGCTAGATAATTGAATTTACAGCGTAGACAGAGTGGAGCTAATTTTGACTTACCGAATTTTGCGCGCTTTGCAGCATATTCTTTCAGTTTTTCGAGCTTGTCTATTCTAGGTTTTTGACATAATTATCGACCTATCAAGAACACTAAACAATTCGTAGTGTATTCACAACACAGTCACTCTTATTAGTATGTACCTTCCAGGAACATATAGTTTTCACATATGCAGCAAAAGAGAAAACAAGCAATATTAGTAATTTTGTAGTAAATTTATAAATAAATAATAAATAACGTAATTTATGCCTATTTTGATTGAAGTTTTGTATTTCTTGACCCCAAAGAATATAGTTTGACATACTGGTCAATAATATCACACAAATATTAAAATACATCAATAAATGTTTGCCATCTTGGACGCCATCTTAAAAGTCACCTCAAAAATGTGTCAGAAAAAAATAGCACCTAAGATATTTGAAATCTACATACCAAAAGCTACAAAATAAACAAAAAATATCAAACTTAGTACAAAAATTTAGCTGGAAAACATTTCCGACCCTACTGTTAGGAGACATTCAGAATGTACTTATTTTAAAGAATCTCTGTATAGCGGACAGTCGAATCTCTATTTTATAAGCAATTAAAAAAAATTAGAATAAATTAGAACATATTGCAAATTATTTTAGAACATATTGTAAAAAGGGATACAATAAAAGATTAAAGATAGATTTTTCAGTGTTTCACGCCGAATCTATTTTGCTAGCATTTCTTTTCATTTGACAACTGTTTTATATTTCCTATTCGCCTAATCGCTAATGTTGGTCAAAAGCCAGTGATAACCCTGCTTTTGATATATTAGATTGAGCTGTCTAAAATGGCAGATGAAATTTCATGGCCTAAAGGTTGTTTGTCGTTGTAGTTTGTTATCCTGAGTTTTGTTTAGGTTACTAAATGGTAGAATGTTGGTAATCTTACACAGAATGTCCTGCATTCAAGTCGTGATCTTGGGCAATTTTTTTACGTAGTTAGAAAAATTATCCCTTTTAATATTCCGCTTACTTAATGACGAAAATTCTGCTATTAAATGAGGTAAATATTAAAATTTAAAAAAAAAATAGTCCGTAGAGCATGTTGTGAGTACCACTGCTTGATGCTAAATTATTTGAGGAATGTTTGTTGTTAAGGTATGTGCCTACACTCAAATCGCTGCTTTTGCGAAAATTTTCGACTGTATTATTATTTTAAATTAAATTTCAAGCATTATAGATTTCAAGAAAGCGTTAATTTTGATTTAGCAATAATTAGAAGCAAAGTTATAGCCCAAAATATAAACCGGAAATTAGAAAGACAAAAGAAGGCAAACCATAAATTTTACACACAAATATATAATGTATAATCTGTACAAAAATGGTTAAACGTCTATAAATATGTTGGGTTTTTAAGTTGCATACTTTATACATACTTTTTTACTGTATCAAAATCTTAATCTGCGTTTTCTGAAAAATACCGGTTTACAGAGAACGATTTACGTTTACGAGAAACATCATTTCTTAAAAAGTTTTTAAGGTTATGAAATAAAAATTTATCACAAGGTTCTTCTTATGTATCGGTATATTAAGAAGCAAAGTACAGCTAGTAAATTTGTATATTACATTAAGAGCTATTTTTATTGAAAAATACACACAAAATTTTGAAATGAATGCATGAATGTTTGAAATGATTGCATGAAATTTGATGTACATAAAAATTGATGTAATTTTGCCTCCCCCCCCCTTCTTAATCTTAAGCAGAATTTTGAAGAAAATAAATTGAATTTTCCTGTATAAGTCAAACCACATTTTTAGTAGTATGTTGAAAAATTATTTCTAATCGAAGATTTTTTTTAAAAAATCATTTTTTTTTTAATTTAATGTTTTAAAGCTGTATAATTAAGTAAAACTGTAAAAGCTTAAACTATTTTGAACATATTCTCATCAATTCAGAGTTTCTTAAACAGAAAACATTCTTTAAAAAATGTATTCAAGCCTTATTTACAAAAGGTAAACAACTTCTTATTAAGCTATTAAAATATGTACTTTTTTGTATTGTAGGACTTGCAGGAGAGATATCTAGAAACATTTTCAAGCTTAACTCTTTTTAAAGAGGGGATTAAAATGCTGAAAGCAGTGCACTTGTAATAAAGGGAATTCTATCCCAAGAGATGATGGGTGCAGAACAATTACAGAGACATTATTGTTAAGTTTTTTTTCCCTACAGGAAAATGACCATTGCCCACTTTTATGTCTCTCTCCAACCTAGACCTATATGTGATTACTTACAAGACTTGCTCATTCGCCAAGTATCTTCAATTTTTTTTTTTTTTTTTTTTTACCACTTTGTGTTTAAATGGACAATGTTCAACTTTCCCTATGTTCAATTCCCAAATTTCGTCCAAAATTCCTTGACTTATATACAGATGTATAATGTAGTAAAAAATACTGATAAATAAATAAAAAAAATTAAAGACTATTTTATTTCCATCATAAATGTACCATTTTTTCCTAAAATCTTTTTCCATAACATTACAAAACATTAAGTTTTATATATATTTATACCAATTTATTTTTAGTGAATTATTAAAGCTCGTGAGGTCTCTGTAAACTATATTAAGTAATATTCTCATTATTTCTAGACAGTTTATAATGTTATAAATGTATCTAGTTCAATAGAATCCTATACTTATTTTTTCAAGCCGTAGGAAAAGAAAATTAACAATGAATAGATTCTTTCTCAGCTCTTTATTCGGTATTTAATATTCGATGCCATAAGTAATTTAAGGACCTCTAACACGTTTACGTAATGACAAAGCACATGTCTAAACTGGAGTCTTGAATGCCAATGGGTTTTACGGAAAAGGTAATGAGATTATAAAACATAGTTTAGTGTCCCTGCAGATTTATTTGATTAGTAAGTAACAAAGATGTGTACGCAGTACGATAAATTAGGTTACAAATTGATTTTTATTGAAACAGGAAAACAAGAAGAATGTTTTACTGCTGAAAGGTAAAAATAATTTCACCTGAAATAAAAAAGAAATCTTAATAAAAATTAATTAATCAAACTCATAAATATAGATTAATATATTTATTACATACTAGCTGATCCGCCCGGCGTTGCACGGTTCCGATATAATAATATTAAAGGAACATGAAATTTGTGATTTTATCTCTAACTCGAAACGTGCGAAATTACGTTGTCTGAAATACACGGCCACCGACTGTATGAAAAATGGATTTTAAAAAATGAACAAATAATATTTAGTTTTAAAAATGTTCAAAAGGACTGAAATGGGAAACGGAAGAGGAACTACTCAAGTAATCATTAGAATTTTGGGAATCTCAATGTCAGATACATCAGGAGAGACTTTGGGGTACTTTCAAGAAAGTTTTGAGCCTCGTAAGTGTAATAATTCCTTTAATTCTAATTCATTAGTTTTATGGTTTTTGCCTTTTTTACATGCAATTTAAAGATAGATAAGACCATGATGAGTACAAAAATCTGTAATATTGACAAACAACAATGCTAAACGCACAAAAATCGTTAAGAACCACATCGAAAATCGTACTGAAAATCGTAATGAAAAAAGTCACTGAAATTGAACAATCATACCAGACAAAATTTAGTAAATTAGGATTTGAAACAATTTTATTTTTATGATTCTCAAAATGTGAAGAAATACTAAGAATCGCAAAAAAAATTCGTTGAAATTTCCAAAAATCGCCGTACGAATTCCGAATAAACTTTATTGAAAAGAGAAAAAAAGTTACTACATTGAGTGAAAAGAATGAAACCGTATTAGTTTCACTAATATGGAAAAATCGCCTCGAAACATAAAAAAGCGCTAAAAATCGTGTAAAAAATTAAATTAAAAAAATCTAAGCAAAAAATTAAAAATCAGGCTTCGAGGGGCAAAACAACATGAATAGAGGTACCTTTCCTCCAAATTTTGTAACTCTACATGCAGCGGTCTCATCAGAACAACGCTGACACACACACATACTTGTCTCTTTATTATTATAGATTACTGCGAATATCCTAATTAATAACTTTATTGCTGATTCATTAAATTTATGTTTTTTGCTTTTCTTACATGCAATTCAAGAATAGATAAGATCATGGTGCATACAAAAAACTATAGTTTTGACAAAAATGACAAAACAATCGATGCTAAACACACAAAAAATAAAAAAAATCGCTAAAAATCACATCGAAAATCGAATTGAAAATCGCATTAAATATTACTGAAATTGAAAAATCATAGCAGACAAAATTTAGTACATTAGGCTGAAAGTTTGAATCAATTTTCTTTTTATCATTGTCAAAAAGTAGCCGCAAAATGTAAAAAAACACTAAAAATCGCATTAAAAAATTCGCTAAAAATTCAAAAATCGCCGCAAGAATTTCGAATAAACTTTACTTAAAAGAGAACAAAAATTCCTATATTGAGTGAAAAGAATGAAACCCTATTGCTTTCACTAATATGGAAAAATCGCCTCAAAACATAAAAAGAGCGCTAAAAATCGACTAAAAATTAAAAATTCAAAAATTCAAATCCAAAAAATGAAAAATCGGGCTTCGAGGTGCAAAACTACATGTATAGAGGTACCTTCCCTCTAAATTTTGTAACTCTACATGCAGCGGTCTCTTCAGAACATTGCTGATACACACACATACTTGTCTCTTTATTATTATATATTTGTATTATATAAAGTATATAAAGTATATAAAGTTTATTATATATTAAATAAAGTTAATTATATTATATTATTATATTATATAATTATATAAAGTATATTCAATATTTTTTATTAGAAATAAATGCTCAAATTTATACTTTAAAAAAAGGTATGTTGATGATACAAAAACGATTTGTCTGTATGTGAAAAATGTGTGTAGACTGTCAAAAATACGCCAGGTGTGTTATTTTAAAAATACACTTTTTCATGTGCAGTGCATTAAGCGACTTAAGTGTGTAACATGTTATTCAAATAATTCAAACATACACAGTTTAAAGTATTAATTGTGCATGAGTACATATATATATGTGTGTAATATTAGAAGAAAGATGGATTTTGTGAACATAGAACATACCCTTGTAGTTTAGATTGTAAATTTTGAACTAGGTGTATTTATGGTTGCAAAACAACACTGTCAAAAAAATTCGCTTCTCTTGTTCGGGATAGATCCTGCAGCCATTAGAAGTAAAAATATGTATGACCTGCAAACAATAAACTAACAAATTACTCCACACATGTTTCATCAAAATTCACTAAATAGTTCATGAAAAATCTATTAGTAAAAATATAATATTTCATCTGCTTGTGCCTTATGAAAACACTACAACAAACTCCCTGACGGTTTGAACTACAGACGCAGGTTCATTTCGAAATTTAATTACTAATTTCACCAATAAAATCTAAATCATAATTATAGATAAACCCAGTTTAACTATATTATCTGGCAGCTTTTGACTAATTTTTTATTTCATGTTTATATAAGAGATGGTTTTATCAGAATCATGTTAAGACTGAAGCATATCAACTCGAAGATTGCAGGTTTTTATCGTTCGAATAATGTTCAAATTGACGAATAAAGTTTGTATTGAAATGTCAGTTCAAATATTAAATTCTAATGACGCATTATATCTTACTTAAATAAATTAAATAAATTTCAGATTAAAAAAAAGATATATACATTTATTACAAAAAGAAAAATTGATTATTACTCTCATTCTGAGAGTTCAATTTTTACTGACACATAACTCGGTTCAAAACATTCTACTGCAGAAGAATAAAAATCGTCTGTCATAAAAAAACAAAAAAGGTTCGTTGCCAAGTGACAAAAGTTGGTTCGCAAACCAAGGAGGCATTCATAACATACTGCCCCCGGCTGAACATTTAGTTTAGCATCTAAATTAAACACTTTAATAAACATAAGAATATACTTACATACTTGACATAAATTTCGGATAACATTCTTAAATAGAGACATAAAGAAAGGTAATAAGAAAACTTCTATCTAAGAAAAGAAAAGAAAACATATAAAATAAATGCAAATTAAACAATAATAAAGGTAAATAATATCAACAAAATAATGAGAGTTTTTAGAGTTTTTTTAGTGTCTATTAGTCCATCAAGTCTAATTCTAAGTTATTTAAAAGTTACACAGGTTGTTATTGTTAAGAGCCCACACTAGTCACACGGTAAAAGCCAAACGCTAATGGTAAGTCTATGGGCGCAATCTTTTCGAATATCTCGCTTAATTTTCAATATTTTTAAATGATTTTTTTTTTCACAGGATAGCTGAGGACATTCTATTACCGGGCTAGTTTGTACTTTTCTGATTTTCGTTGTAGTTTAATTCTGAGGACCCTCTAAATTTTGGATTCAGTGAAATTTGAGGTGTTGTGCCCTTTTTACTCTTATAAAATCTATTTCAGCAAAATTCAGAAAAAATTAAAAACGCTTCACGGAATATTAGTGTTTAAGCTTTCCAATCATATGCTTTCCATATTTCTACTGCAATTAGGCTGAGCAAAATTTGGAAATATTTTGATCAGAAATGGTACAAAAAAAGGCGTTTTAATTATATGCGCTCCGCCTCAGCCAGTCTCCGCCTCTCCTGCCCTTTTGGAAATTTGATTGGTTAACACCAATCCATTTTAGCAAATGAAAGTAACTTTTTTCCTTTCCTTGTATTTCCTTTCTGTTATTGGTTTATAGTAACGTGTTAAAATAACCTCCATTATTTCAAAGTTTGGATTTTTTTTTCTACAATTATTGATAAATTTTAACTAAAATAGTCTTGAAAAAAATCAACGACTTCTAATTTTTTGTTTTTATAAAGCTAACGCTATTTTTAAGTTATAACTAACTTCCAAAGAAGAAAATTATATATTTCTTTGTATATATATATTTTGTTCAAGTCCATACAAAACAAGGTAGATTTGATACAAATTACAGTAAGCTCCTTTTTAGCAAAAAGGAAATTCTGATAATTTTAAAATATAATTGGAACTTTTGTGAAATACATAGATAGCATTAAAAGGACAAGGAGCTATATTTGGAATTTATAAATTTCCTTATACAGCTTGCAAAATGCATGAAACAGGGGGGGGGGGGGGGTGTGCAAAGAGAAAACTGTGCCCGGAGTAAAGTTCAGTTTGGCGCCCATTCCATGAACTTTTTCTTGTGACAGACTAAAAATTACGTTAGTAGTAAAAATTTGGCGGCCCCTAAATTTCGCACCCGGGGCAACCACCCCCTTCGTCCCCCTCTTTTTCGCACGGCGCTGCAAGGAGTACATTTTGAGGAGGCTTATTCAACACCGCGCCGTCCGAAGGGGGGGGGGGGTGGCGACACATTTATACTATCAACATCATTCTTGGGCTGTTACAAGAAAAAGTTGGGAAAAGGGGCGCCAAATTGAAACTTTGCCCCGGGCGCAGTTTTCTCTTCCTTGTGTTTGTTTTTTGGTACTATACGATACTAGGCAGCCCAATTTCAGTCCAGTATTATTAAGTAAAACAGTAAAAAAAATAAGCATTTT